>PVHP010013573.1:0-40616 GCA_004024765.1 Zapus hudsonius
CTCATAGAACTGTGAGTAGAATAGCAGTTCCCAGAGCAGCTGGATTGAGGGGGAGGGGAGGCTGGAGGAGATCAACTTGTGACTGTTAACTCTTTTAGGCAAGTTCCACAGATTCCATGCCTGATCCTCTCCCCTTGAATGGGAGGTGTCTCTAACTAGAGTTCAAACCTAAATTCTGAAACTGATTGATCAGGTATGGACCAACCAGCTGTCTCTCTGACTTACCTGGCCCAGGTCATATAAGTCACTGAAACAGGAAACCCATCCCTCTTCTCCTCATGGCTTGCTAGCAGAAGGACCTTAGGTAAGGTGGTGAGGGGCTGGGCTTCTTTCCAATATGAACCTCTCTTTCTCATGATCTTTCCTTCTTCTGCTTGTTTAGCTGATCCAGCACAGATTTTGTTAAAACCTCTCCCACATGTTCTCTCCACACTGGTGGCTGGAAATCTCTGTAACTTTCCATTTTCTTTTGAATAAAGTCTTCCACTATACCTTATCCTCTGGTGGTCTATAATTTTAATTCTTTAATTTTATAGACAAGAATTCAGTTAGTCCGTAAATTCTGAGGTGCATTGGAAGTAGCTGGGTACTCTTTAAATTCTAATCCCCAACTCCCCTGTTATAAACTAACAGGTACTAAATTACCACGGGACAGAGAAGATAAGCTCTGGTATGCAATTGTATAGTATAGTAGAGTGACAGGATAAAGACAGTGTGCTGTATATTCTAGAAAAGCTAAAAGAAACTACTTTGAATGTTCTCTCTAAAAAGAAATGATAAATATGTGTTAATCTGAGATTTGAACATAACACAATGCAATGTATATATGGTTTTGACCATCTGTGCTATGCACAACTTTAACATGTAAGTATGTACAACGTTTATGTGTTTAATAAATGAATGAAAGAAAATAAATAAACAATAAAGAAAATCCACATTGGTTGAATTTTCAGGCAATACCACTGTTTATGAGTGTGCACAGTGTCTTTTTCTCTCTTGCCTGTGTAAAGTGGCCCCATTATTTTCTGTTTGGGTGCCTGCCTTTGATGGAGCCATGCTGAAAACTGTCAAGGAGTAAGAGAAAGAAGGGTATATTAATGTGAGCTCTTTTTTTTTTAAGGGTCACTTTGCATGGTTTTTTTTTTCAGGTCAGCAAATTTCTACAAAACATCTGAAAACAGTATTGCTGTACTTGCACTTTTGCTTAATTAATCTAAAGCTATGCTATATGATTCTCAAGAATCTGTCTGCAGGAACACGCTTTTTGTCAAAGGTCCTTCCTTTGCTCATATTCTCATTATACTACACTTGTTATTTATTGCTTTATAACAAGTCACCCCAAATGCTGTTTCTGTTATCTTGCAATGTCGGTTCTTGGCTTGGGCTTTCTCATACTTCTGCAGTCGGATGCTGGCCATGGTGGATATCACCAGTGCTTTGACTGGGGCTAAAGGTCCAGGCCTAAAGCCACTCACATGTTGACAGTTTAAGGTGACTTTTGGCAAGAGGACCCTGTGCCTCTCCTTGTGGGCATGTTTACAGCCCCTTTTGAGTGTCCTCTGAGCCCAGCCACTGGCTTCCCCAGAGCCAATGCTGCAAAGGATACAGGGGGAAGCTACTGTGCTTTCTGGGTCACAGTCTTGGGTACTGTACGTGTTATCACATCTGCCATGCTTTATGGGTCACACAGACCCAGACCCAGATTCAGTGTGAGAAGAGACTACATACAGGTGTGAGTACTAGGAGGTGAGGGTCCTTTCTAGGCAGGGTGCTAGGGGGAAAATCGAAGGTGGCTATAGTTTTAATGTCACATTAGCACATATTAATTTATGAGGAGTCACGGAAAAATGTGAGTAATCCAGCAATCGTGATTTATACCCAATTTGAAGATGAACTATTTTCAGTTATTCTGAAGTGGCACCAACCCACAACTGCTTGCTCAGTAATTGAGACCAGCTTCCATACCTCTCCTCACACTCCATATACACAACTCAATCTCTCACTCATTCACTTGTACACCCATTGAAACACATCCAGACAAACATATTCATATTCATACACATGCATAATCCAACACTCAAACACTTATTTTCAGATGCACACTCAGACACACATCTATTTACATCCACATTCATTCATGTACTCGTATACACAGTCGAAAGCACACACACACACACAGACACACACACACACTGTCATAGATGCAGCCATCCCATGGGACTAGAAATATTGACAGAATATCTCATCCACTACTCAGTAGCTCCTCCACTTTTCTATCCCTGCCTCCACACTCACAACAGATGTCTCTTTTATTGAGGTATAGGGTCGTTTTTGTTCCCCTCACACTCCAGGCTCTTGCCTCCACCCCTGATTTAGATGCTTGCTTCCCTCTTCCAACTTTCTCCCTCCTTTTATATCAGAAGAAATTTCCTGACCAGCTCCTTGTAACTCTCTACTCCAGTCTTGTTGCAGGGTGCTGCTGGGTATGTCCTTGCAGAAAAAAAAAAGAGAATTTAAACACCATAGTCATAAAGAGCCTCTTGAGTGGAAATGAGATGCAATTTCAGCTGTAACTCTGTTCCAAGCCTTTTCCTGATCCTCTTTAGCCTTAATTTGAAAATTATCCCCCAAATCCCAGAAAAAAACACCAACTAGCCATGTGGGATGTGTTCTCTTACTCACTCTGGACATGTTTCGTACATTCACACAGCTTATTATTCTGCTTAGCACACATTTCTGCCTTCACTAACCTGACAATGGGACCTTGGAAACATTCTGGCTTAGAAGGAGATTTATATGTGTCTGTGGGGATTTGGGCAGCTATGGAGCTGGTCACCGGGATTGAACAGTGACTCATCTGGGAGGCCACAGTCTATTACATGAAGCAGCATAGCCAGAAAGGATAAAAGGGTTCTTTGCTGCATCTAAAATGTCAGGTGTCAAATGGGGAAGGATTTGGAGATGCACTGATTTAGGGTGGAGGGTGATCACATCGAGGGAATGTGTGTCTGGAATGAAGAGCTTTACTAAACACACCGTTTCCAAGTGTCTACTCAGAACCCTGTGTACTGTTTGTTGGTGATAATATAAAATTGTATGACCATGGTGGCGAACAGTGTATAGGCCCTTTAAGCCAATTTAAAACAGAATTATCATATGGTCTAATAATTCCACTTCTAAATATATACCTAGAAGAATAGGAATCCAGATATGAGATGTGTGTGTGTGTGTTTGAATACTCATAGCAGAACTTTTCACAATAACCAAAATGTAGAAATACTCAAATATCTGTCTTGGAAGTTTGAGATAGGAGAATCACCATGAGTTGAAGGACAGCCTGGGCTACATAGAGAGTTCAAGGTCAGCCTAGGCTAGAGTGAGGCCCTGCATCAAAAAAAGAAAGGAAGGAAGGAACAAATAAAGGAAGAAAGAAAGAAAAAGAAATAAAAGCTAGGTCTAGTGGAACATTCCTGTAATACCAGCAGTGGGGAGGTTAAGGCAGAAGAACCACTCAGAGTTTCAGGTAAGCACAGGCAACAGTGATGAGACTTTGTTCAAAACACAAAAGCAAAACCAAAAAGCCAGGTGTGGAGGTACATGACTGTAATCTCTGCGCTTGGGAGGTAGAGGAAGGAGGATGGTGAGTTTGAGGCTAACTGGGGGAACATAGGAAGTTGTAAGTCAGTCTCAGTTATACAGGGAGATAGATCTGTCTGAAAACAAACAAACAAACAAAAACAGAACAAAAAAAACCAAACAAACAGGAGCTGTAGATGGGAAGATAGATCAGCAGTTAAAGATCTTGCTTACAAAACCTGCTGGGCCCAGGGTTCAATTCCCATGCTACCCATGTATGTTAGATGCAAAAGTGACTCAAGTGTCTGGCATTCATTTGCAGTAGCAGAAGGTCCTGGTGTGCTCATATGTGTGCTCGAACACACACACACACACACACACACACACACACACACACACACACACACACAGGAAACACAAAATAAACAGCAAAAAAGAAAAACTGGTTAACAAAATGGATTCTGCATATACAAGGGCATAGTATTTATCAATGGACTTTGAGAACATTATGGTAAGTGAAATTAGCCAGTCATCAAAAGAAAAAATGCTTTATTATTTCACTTATATCGAATGCTTAGAATCATCAAACTCATAGAGATAATATAATGATGGCTGCCAGGGGCTGGGAGGAAGGTCTGTGAGGAGTTAGTGTTTCCTAGGGGCAGAGTTTGAGTTTTGGGAAATGAAACTGCAATACATGGACAGTGATAATAGTTGTACAGCCATACCAGTGAAATAACTGAGTCTAATGAGAACTTGCTCAGACTGCCCTCCTGTTGGTGTCCCAGCTGGGTTTCACCTTTGAGGCCCTTCTGATAGAAGCCTAGCCACACTATCAAAGCTTGGATGCAAATTCATCAGGGTTGACCCAACAGGCAGGTGGGAGTATATCTAAAGTCTGCACTATCTGCCTTCTCTCTCCTGGACCTCAGGCCATGGTGTGCATATTCCACACAAACGTGCTGCCAGCTCCTGTGGGATCTTCCTAGCACTTATTTATCTGTCCTGTGAGAGATGTGGCCATACCTTGGCCACTAGAGTCAGTAACTAGCTTTATTCTGACCTAAAATCAAAAAAGACCTGCCCTTTTCTTGGTTGGCATCTCTCCATCCTGGGCCTCATGACAGCAGTAGACCCTCCAGCCAGTTATTGTTTTCCTGGCATCCAGGCCTAAGGTTCTTTTTTTTTTAAGTTCCCTTTCCCTTCTGCTCCAAGCTTGGGTCATGCATCTGGGTAGAGCATTCTTATCAGGTGTTCACTGCTCCCAGGGATGAGCACTGGGCAAGAAACAGTGCAGCTTAGAGGGAAGAGCTCTGCATGACGACGATGAGCCTCACCTGGCCATCGCTGGCTGAGTACCTAGCACAAGGTCAGTGAGTGAGAACAGGGACTTCCTGTACCACTGAGGAAGTCAGCTTTCTAGGGCTTAGTTTTTCCAGGGAGTATTCCTGTTGTAGAAAATGGCTTGAATGAGGCCCATATTGCCTAAAGACTAGCAACTGATGTGTCCTGCCAACTTGAACTGCTCACTAGCCAGAGGTTATTTGCTGTCAGTCCCAAGGAAAGCCATATATCCTGGCCTCAGCTGTCTGGGAAAGAGTGCTGAACACTTGTTCAAGGTCACTAGAGAGATTTGATACATTTTGGGGGTCACAACACAGTACAAATTAGTTCAACTCCAACCTAAAAGTGACAGAAACTTTTAAAAGGAGAATATAGAGGAAACAAAACAGGCTTTGAGAACTAGAAAGCAGGGAGCCAAAAGGGGGACTGGAGGAACTGTGGAGAAATGGAAAATTACAGGAAGATGATAAGTAGAGAATTACTGAAAATAGTCTTATAATGTGATTTGGTGTACATTTGAGTTTGGCAGTGGTGGTTTTTATTTTATTTTATTATTTTTTTAAGCAAAGACTCTGCAGTGGGTGGGTCACTGGGACGACATGGTCTAGTGGAAATGGCAGGCAGGGTGAAGTGTGGTCAAGTATCTATGCACAATGTGTGAGAAAGCCCTCTGTGTCACGTGGAGTTAATTATTCACTGTGGGAAGTAGGTATGGGGAACAAGGCAAAGGGTTTGGATATCTGTTCAGAAGGTGTGCACAAGTACAATTTCTTCCTTTTACACCTGGATGTTTCCTCCATGGACATAGTATAAAAGATCCTGACAATTGCAGTCTCTGTGAACTACCTTGACTAATAACAGGGATTGCATTGAGAAGCAAGAGGCTGCTTGCTAGCAACACTTAGATGTAAAAAAAATATGGCAAGGTTTAAGAAGGGGGTAGGAGTGTTCCAAGTGGACTAGTGCTCACTGTGAGAGAGCCGGGAAGAGTAGAGCAATGGTCTCAGGGGTCCAAGAGCATCTGAGTTCCCAGAGAAGAAATGTGCCATTCAGCAAGCAGTAGCCTCATCTTCAAATGCTCATTTGTCATATGGTTTGTGATGCTTATCTTACAACAAGATTTTCCCTACTTTTATTTGGACTACAATTGAATTCAGCAAGTGGTTTTGAGAATCAATTATTTGCCAGGGACTTAAAAGATTAAGGAGTCACAAAGCCATGGCTGCAGGTCACTCAGGTACCTGCAGACAAGAGATCTCTGCTGGGTCCCAGGAACTGCTTGAACTCTTCACATCCACATCCCAACACACCTTGCCTCATTCTTCCTTGTTTTGTGTTGCCTCCTCCCACTTGCCTTATGCTCCTTCCCAACTGGTCATCACCAGGACCAATTCCTCCATCTCCATCCAGCACTGAAAAGACTTTCCTGACACCCAGCCTCCCCCTGCACACCTCTAATCACTTGTTTTCTGAAACACCATTTCCCACTTGTGCTCAGCTTGTTCACACATAAGAGCCTAAGAGACTTCATACTTGTCTTTGACATCTGCAATGAATGGGTAAAAGGATGCTAAATGATAGAATAAATACTTTGAACTTGATTTATTACAATTCTTGGCATGTCCATTGCTTTGGGCAGTGATGGGTGAGCTAGGTAATTGCTTAGGCAATTTATAGGCAAAGGTGTTTAAGTACTCAGGTAGGTTAGGCAATGTTCCCAGACAACAGAAGTTTGACAACCACTGGGGAAAGTCCAGGAGTGGCCCAAGAGCACACACTGAGTACCCTTGTAACCAAGCATGATGGATTCTTATCCCAGAAAAGCACAACCAGCCCACAAAAAGCAGAGACTTCAGATTGCCTGCAGGCTGGATAGCTGTTTCCAAGAATGGCAGCTCTCCCTGAAAAAGAAAGGGAGAGGATTCTACTTGTGAAGCCTATACATATTCATATGGAAAGAGCACTTCAAGGTGGGTACATTCCCAATTCAAGTTACATATTACTGGGTAGGGAGATACTCAGTAGAAGTCATGGTTCAAAAAGAAAAGATAGAAGAAATGAACACCCCTAAATATGTTCACTCTATGTGGTAAAAGTGGTGGGAAGGTTGTCTAGTGCAGTTGGCCCACAGCCTGCTACTTGCATCTAAGGTGCTTGCCAGGAAGAGAACTCACTGGTTGCCTGCCTGCAGCTTGCACTCAAGGAGAGAAAACAAAATGTGGGTTAGCTAGACGCCTTTCCCCCCACTCAGTGGATCTCTCAAGGATCAATTCCTTCTCCCAACCCCTCCCCCAGCTATACTGTTTCTGGGTGATCAATGCTATCACAGCACCAACCCCCCAAGTCAGATGATGTGAAACTTGTCCATCTGATGGCACAGGGCTGCTCTTTTTACTTTCATTCCTTAAAAACACACACTTCACACAGTTTTTTGTTTTTGTTATTTTTAATATTTTTATTTATTTATTTGCAATCAGAGAGAGAGAGAAGTGAGACAGACAGAAGAGGGCTTCCAGCCTCTGCAAACAAACTACAGGTCCATGTGCCACTTTGTATATCTGGCTTTACAAGGGTACTGGGGAATTGAACCTGGGTCACCCGGCTTTTAAGGCAGACACCTTAACCACTGAGACACCTCTGCAGCCCATCTCAAAGTTTTATCTGTAACCCCCCCCAAAAAAAACTTTTGAAGGAGAGTTAAAATAAATCTGTCCCCAGATTCTGTGGTTACTAACAATTTCCCCCCAGAGATATTTCACTCCTCATTCTTAAGATTTATGGGCAGAGGTCATTTTTATGAAGAGTCTTAAAGCTGGGGAGAGGGCATTATGCCTCCCTGGTTGGAGGAGGGAAATGCTCTTGATAAAATAGGTCCTGGGATCACTGGAGGTAGTCTGTAACATCATAGCTTGAGTTCCTCTGGCAATTGTTTTTCTGCAACACTTTAAGGTACACATAATTATGACAGAAATCATGAATAAGATCAATAACATTGACTTCGCTAATAACCCAGAAAATATCAAGTAAATTCTCTGAGAAACCCAGGAGAATATTCTTGAAAAGCAACTATTTACTCCTGGTGCATCTGAGGGGATTTGTTGAGGCCAAGTATGCATGTCTTTGAATCTTCCCAAGGTGAGTTTCAACTTTGATATTCAGTATTCCTAACAGCACAAGCCCCTCCCTGTTCATCACAAATATAGCCTAGGAGGGTCCTC
Source organism: Zapus hudsonius (assembly GCA_004024765.1). Classification (NCBI taxonomy): domain Eukaryota; kingdom Metazoa; phylum Chordata; class Mammalia; order Rodentia; family Dipodidae; genus Zapus; species Zapus hudsonius. The sequence continues at coordinate 8,139 of PVHP010013573.1, forward strand.
AGAGGAATAGGGGTGGGAGAGAGGGGACAAAGAGGATAACGGAACAGGGATATGATCAAATTACAATGTGTTCATATACTAAAGTTCTCACTAAAATGTGACTAAAAGGGACTGGGGGTGCTGGAGAGATGGCACGGTGGTTAAGGTGCTTGACCTGGGTTTGATTCCCCAGTGCCCACATAAAGCCAGATGCATAAAGTGACACATGCACCTGGAGTTCCTTTGCAGCGGCTGGAGGCCCTGGTGGACCATTCTCTTTGTTGATATCTCTTCTCTCTATCTCTCTCTGCTTGCAAATAAATGAATAAAAATATTTTAAAAAGCCTGGCGTGCTGGCGCACACCTTTAATCCCAGCACTCGAGAGGCTGAGGTAGGACGATCACCATGAGTTCAAGGCCACCCTGAGACTACATAGTGAATTCCAGGTCAACCTGGGCTAGAGTGAGACCCTACCTCGAAAAACCAAATAAATAAATAAATAAATAAATTATATATATATATATATATATATATATATATATATATATATATATATATATATATATATATAAACTGGGACGGGAGATTGCTCAGTGGTTAATGCTGCTTGATTGCAAAGCATACAGGCCAAGGTTCAATTTCCTATGTAAAGCCAGATAAAGCTTTATGTGCAGTAGCAAGAGACTCTGGCACATATACTTGCACAAACACACACACACACACTCACAAGCATGCACTCGCACACACACAAGCATGTACACACACACACACATTCACACATGCACACAAGCATGCACACAACACAATCCTGCAAATAAATGAATAATATTTTTAAAAACATACAAAAATAAATGTAACTTTATGTAGATGACTACATAAAGAAAATAAAAGAATATAACCTAAGGAAATTCAGTTATCAAGCATTACTGTTGCAGGATTGGGGCTCTGGGGAGATTAGCCACTTTGATTGATTCACATTAATAGTAAATCAATGATGCAGGAGCCCTCCAGGCTCATGAACCCCAAAATTTATGTCCGTGTCTGTAATATCAAAAAATTGAAAATCGTGGACAGAGAGAAGTATAAGTTATGAGAAAAGAGAAATTCCTCCCATCTCCCAGCAATGCTGGAAGAGGAAAGGACCAGGGAAGAATTTCCCCCACATGGGGAATAGAAGTCTCAGAAGCCACTTGGGAAGGTCTTACAGAGGCTCAAGTCTATTTATATGAATCAGGCATCCAACTAGAATAAACCTCATCACCAGGCTCAGGAGTCATAAGAAGGCTCCTGATTGGCCGATAGGTCCAGGAGGGCCTGCTGACTCAGGAACGGCCATCCCACAAGTGCTTAAACCCAGAAAAAAATGAGAAAAAACCCAAAAGTTGAGAAAGGAAGCTGTTACTGCTCAGAGCCATCTTGGGTGACTGGATCAGACTCAAGTTCTATTTCCCCCCCCCCCCCCCCCCAGTGACATCTATGCTTCTTTGATCCTATCCCTAGCTAACTATCCACTAGAGAAAGCTGTCTTGCTCCTAATCTGTATCACTACTATTCCTTTCAGTTGGGCAGAAATAGCCTACAAAGTTTCATTCACTATTTTTTTTGCATGTATGCATGCCCTTATGTGCATGTGTGTGGTACAGTGTGCATATGTAGATGTACACATTCTATGCAAATGTATGCAGAAACCAGATGAGAACATTGTTCATCCATGTGTTTCCTTAAGATAAAGTCTCTAGGGCTACTTTTTAACTTTTGGGTTGGGGGTGGGGTTCAGGTTGGGGGGTTTTGAGACTGGCTGACCAGTAAGCCTCAGTGATTCTCCAGTCTCTGCTCTACACAGAATTGGGCTTATAGGCACGTGTGGTCACACCAACTGCTGATGTAGGAGCTGGTGAATCAAACTCAGGGCAAATCAGGCCCTGTCGGGATCTCATGCTTACATGGTAAGTGCTCTTATCTGCAGACCTATCTCCTCAGCCTCTCATTTACTAGTTTTAAATGTTTTTATTTATTTGAGAGAGAGAGAGAGAGAGAGAGAGAGAGAGAGGCAGACACAGAGACAGTGATTATGGGTATGCCAGGGCTTCCTGCCACTGCAAATGAACTCCAGATGGATGTGCCATTTTCTGCCAACTCCAGATGTACCTGCATTTTCTGGTTTTATGTGTGTACAAAGGAACCAAAGCCAGGCCATCAGGTCCCACAAGCAAGTTCCTTTAACTGCTGAACTATTGCTCCAGCTCCTCATTTACCATTTTTTTCCCTGGGATCTGATTTTCCTGTTCAGGAGGAGCCCCAGAGTTTAAGGAGCAATGGGTCCACCTCCCTTTCCTGACCCAGGAGAGAGTAGAGAAAGTCATCCCCTTTTGGATGACATTCAAGCGCTAGAAAGGAGGTTCCTGTCTATCAGAGGTCTAACCTTCTTTTCACTTATTTTACATTTCTTTTGGAGGCCATCATTTTGATATAAAACATTGTGTGTAGGTCTTCCCGATTGCAGAATAGATCTGATTGCAAATAGAACTATAAATAAAAGACTTATTTTCATGCCATTCCCTTGGCCTCCAAGACTATATTATAGCCATGGCACATTCCACAAAAGCCTATTTCCTAATCATTGGTGAGTAACCAAACATCTTCCAATGATGGAGACAACCCAGTGGGCTCTCCTCTGCTATGAATGTCTTACTATCATTCTAGCTACTTAATGGTTGAAAGAGAAAAATAAAATTGAAAGTGAATAGATAGAAGATTATATATATATATATATATATATATATATATATGGAGAGAGAGAGAGGGAGAGAATATCAAGATATCAAGGTACAATTGTACAGATGGATGTGACCTTGATCTCTCAAACTTAACCAGCTGGCAGCTATGATGGAGGTGTTCTATGTTCAGGCTTCCTTGAATAGCCTTCAACCAGAAGTGAGTCTCCTTTAGTATCCTACGCCTGTGTCTTAACTGAACAGAGGTGTCTCACAACTACTCATTCTGCAGGGCTTAGATGCAATCTCAAACCTATGGCTGATCCTTTATGTATTTTCATGATATATTAGTCCTTATCCACTTAGTTAGAAAATTTAATTATCTGACTTTAGACTAGAGCTACTCACCATTCTAGGGATATTTCTAAAGAAGGGTTTGGAGTAGCTGCTTAGTTTCCCCAAGTCCACAGTATGTGCACAGAAGCTGAGAGTCAAGTACCCCCAAAGACGTTCCCTTCTATCTTGTATCTCTAGAAGTCTAGGGGCTAGCCTTAGGCATGTCCCCTTTTTGTTCACTGCTTCTCTTCATGGAAGCTTAAAAGCAATAGCCACCAAAAGGAAAGTTCCATCTGGCTTGTCATTTTGTAACTCAACACAATAGGTTCACATATTAGAGAGTGCAAAGCCAGAAAGCATAGCCAGCACACAAAGAACAGAGAAGGAATTTTATTGCCTGTCAGCAAGAACACAGTTTCCAATACAAACACAACAAAAAGAGAAAGTTTATTTGTAGTCTATACATTGTTATATCAGGAAGGTTCTTCAGGACAGTCATATTCATGAGCATGATCAATTCAAGATATATACTACTAACATGCTCAGTAGAGGTCATAGTTCAAAATGAAAAGATGGCAGAAAGAAATGCCCCCAAATGTGTTCAGTCTACATTGTAAAAGTGGCATGAAGCCTGTGTCATGTGTCAAAAATGCTTGACAGGAACTTATTGACTGCTTTTGGCTTATGGCTGTAGTCACTGACAGCTATGGTGGCTAGGAGAGAAAGCAAAACAAGGAGCAGCAAGACTTTTGGAAAGGGGTAATAAAAGTGGGGGGATGCCATTGCTTCTTGCTGCTGAAAATGAACTCCAGTCCCATGCACCTGCTTTTATGTGGGCACTAGGGAATTGAACCTAGGCCAGCAGGCTTTGCATGCAAGTGTCTTTAACTGCTGAGAGATCCCCAGTCCAAAATGGTTCTTTTGAAGGAGAATTAAAGTAGATCAGTTTTCAGACCTTCCATGCTTTTGTGGCTAATAACATTTTGGCCAAGACACCTTGCTTTATGCATCAAAGGCAAGTAAGATCCAATTTGTGCTTTTGAGGTGGTATGGGAGGGTGTTTTTGTGGTTTCCAGGAGTCATTTCTGGACACCCTTGCTAAGACTTAAGCTGTAAAATACCAGCTTTTATGTAATATCATGTTATAGAGAGGTGTCTTGAATTTTGTTACTCTGGCTACTGTTGAGGGTTTAGGGAAGGGTCTGATTTCTAGGAAGCAGCCAGTAAGGAAGATGGAGGGTTCATCAATAAAGAGAACTTGGATCTCAAGTGCCCTAGACTGGAGAGGAAGTCTGATCAGGACTTACAAAGAAGATGTTGGAGAGACTGTGTTAAGTGTGGATGAACAGTCACAAGTATGCTCAACTTAAGGTCCAAATTAGTGCAGGGTTGGTAATCTTAGCTCTGGAAAACCCAGATGAATACCCACACATTGGCATGGGCCTGTTGGATTCAGTTTCACCAGAAACAGGTTCTGTGTCACTCAAAGTCACAACAGTAGAGGTCTGTGTTCTTGTGGCTTTGCTGCAGCCATATAAAACTCACTGAAAACAGTTGAATAATCTCCATAGCTTCCGGGCCATGGTCAATGCAAGGAAGGTACCTTCTCTTCCAGCTTACAAGGATAACTCTAGAAGGGCAGGCAGACAACCTAAGTAGCAACCTGGCAGCAGAGGGAATATGTCACACTCTTGATAAGGACTATATTTATGTCTAGGTAATTTACTAAGAATCAGGACACAGTCTCCTAGGTAGGAACAGGGTGGGGAATAACAGATATGAAAGGTCCTGGTTTGAAATAACCTTACAGTGGGCTAATAATTGAATTCCTTCTCTTTCTTTTACTTAGGCTGTATGAAAGGAGACAGAGAAAACAGCTCATATGATGCTGCATCCTTAGAGAAAGTTTATTTCCAGCGGGGACTTTCCTAAGCATGAAGCTGGCCTTGCTTTTCCTACAGGCTCAGGGTATACCTCAATGAATATCCTGTTGAAATTGCCATAAAAAGTTACAATGGAGTATGCCAGGAGTTCCCTGGATCTGCCTCTCATGGTGCAATGTCACTGCTTTAATGAGGTCATTGTTCATTTCCATGTGTGTCCTTTTCAGAAAAGGACACATATCTGCAGTGTTTGGTGGTTTGAATAAGAGGTCCCCTTTAAGCTCATGCATTTGGAATGCTTGGTCCACAGCTGGTAGTGGTTGGGGAGGTGGGGCCTTTCTGGAAGAGGTGTGTTTCTGAGGGTAGGCTTGGGGGTGTTATAGCATAGTTTTCCCCTTACCAGAGCTCAGCTCACTCACTTGCTGATGTTTTCCACTTCCTGTGGTAAGTCGTGCTGTTCAGTCTCTGCTCATGCTATGCTTTCGTCTGTCATCATGAAGCTCCCAACTTGAGACTGTAAGTCAAAATAAACCCTTTCTTACCATCAGCTACTTTTGGTCAACTGTTTTGTTCCAGAAAAGTGAAGGTTACTAGAATAGTGTCAATTCCATTTTAGAATGCGTATCATTCTCTGGTCCAGAGGTGCTGGGTGGCACAAATCTATAGACAAGGGTAGCCAGACCTTATAAGCAGATGCTGCTGGGGACAATAATTCCCCCGGTTTGTCTGTCTGAACTTCTGGGAATTAATAGAGGTTAATAATAACTTGGAATAAGATGTTAACCAAGCACATAAAAAGTGTCACAACCCTGACAATTGTTCTTTTTCTGATTCCTGAGAGTGATATCACTATAAGCAAATGTTAAACTTCACAATGAAGTGGTGAGGTTGATGTCACAGCATGTGGATAGTGGTGTGGTGAACCGTTAACTTTTTAAATGTATTTTTTCTACTGAGTCACTTTTATGAGACATGTTTTAGCTTTTTAAGTTATAAAAAAAGTAAAACTGAAAGAGGCAAAATACCAATACCAATTTTTAAGAAGAAAGAACAGGGAATGAGGAAATTACGGATTGTTACATAGGAAGGTAAAAACACCTAGTATCAGAGGAGAGCTGAGAAAGGCTCACTCAAGTCAGAGGCCATGTGTGTCTTTCAAACTCTAGAGCCTAAGTCAGATGCAACATGCATCTTCCAAACTGTAGAACTCAGTTTGCAAAGTCACAAATTCAGAGTACATGAATGGTCTTGAAGGCAAGTTTGTCAACATTCTGGTATATACAACCTCATGACCCTTATGACCATAGAGAATGAGAAATCCCTGTCTGATCCTGTCACCTCCTCCTGGGCAGCATGATGAAGGTTTATAGTGACTGAGACTTGTGAGGCCTTCTTGATTTAGGACCACCACAGTGGTGGAATAAGAGACAGATCCCCTCTTGAAGAAGTGATAGCATCTTTTTAGTAAATGTTATTGAGTGCTTAGAAAAAAGCAGATTTGCTGCTGGAATAATTACCAAGAAAAAGTATATGTTAATTTGAGCAAGAATAGAAAATATGGAAAACTAAGGGACTAGAAAAAGGAGTAAGAACCCTCTCATCTGGTTTGTGTTTCTTGCTGGCAGTCAAGTCTTAGCACAACTGACAAAATTAAAACCACTGTAAAGATTACCTGCATGGAACTAATACTCCCTTGTCTAAGAAATGCATCAAACTGATAAAGGAATGTAGGGTGTCTTTGAGTGATGGAGCTTTTCTTAGTTGTTGCTTAGGCTGTACCTCAGGAGTTAGGATGCTAGATGTTCTACTGACTAAGTGGCCTCCCGGTTCTTGTCTTATGAATTCAATGAATGAAATCCACAGACCACAGAATGTGAAGTTTAGAAAGTCTCCTTTAGTGTGTGTCTCTTGACAGTCCCCAGTTTTCTGCTTTGAGTTCTGAGTCTCCCCAGTGTCTACTGCCATGTTCCTGGAGAAGGTTCTCTGGCCAGCAGTGAGAACAGCATTCACTTCCTCTGCAATGTTCACTGGGCCCTGGTAGGTCTGATAGAGATGACTTGTCCAGTACTAAGTACTAGACTTTCTATTTTTCTTATCATTTTAATGAATATGGATATCTGCAGTATTTGTCACCATCTGTTAAAAAAAAGGTTCTTTAACCAAAGGTAAGAATGGCATTAATCAAAGAAATAAACATATATATATATATATATATATATATATATATATATGTATATGGAGGGGGGGCTTTTGAATGGGCATATCATCTCCATTTAGCCACAGAACAGTGAGAGCTTCTCTCTAGGGTCTATGACCTTCCAACCCATAGGCTTGAATTCCCTCCCACTGAGTGGGACTCATATCCAATCAGAGAGCAGTTAGTTATCCCTTAACATGTGCCACTATTACACTTGTGGGTGCATCTTGCTTGACTGGTTGAGTAGCTTGTTCAGACTGTGGATTACTTCTCCCCCAGCAGCTCACTTATGCTTTCCTGCACTGTGACAGCTAGCTATCAGGGAAATTGCTTCTATCTCAGCTCCACCTTGATTTTTCAGTGTGCTATGACTACAGTACAAGGTGTCTTCAGTGATAAGATTTTACCATCTAGTTCTTGTGGGTAACCAAGCACTTTGGCAATGGCATGCATTGTTTTGGGGGCTTCATGGGTCTTCCTGACCAACAGTTCACATTGCTGTGAGCAGGATGACCCATCTTTGGCACTGCAGCAACCTATAGCTTCAGAGTAAAGCTTTCTTCACCCCAGAACTCCCTGATATTTCTGTCAATGTATTTTTGCATGTGTATGAATATGTGATGTATATGTTATATGTGTGTTTGAATATTTTTGCGTGTGTGTGTGCATGTGTGCAAGCCATAGGTTGATGTAATGTGTTCTACTCAATTGCTCTCCAACTTATTTTTTTTTGAGATAGGGTCTTTCATTGAACCTAGAACTTACTAGTAAAGCTAGACTAGCCCTAGGTATGGATCCTCCTATTTCTGTTTCTCTCCCCACTGGGGTTAGAGGTACACATGGCTGCCCTCAACTTTTACATGGGTTCTGGGGATCAAAACTTTACCCACTGAGCCATCTCCCCAGACCCCATCAATGTATTTTAAAGTACCTTGGTTTATAACTTTCTTCATTCCATTACCACATTGGAACATGGTATTTGAGATAACCTAAATCAGTGTATCTGGACCATGGTCACTCATATATGGCTCCTGATTAAACTATTTTCTATACCTTTTGCAGTGAGAGCTGTGTTTTTGCATTGACAACTTACTGTCAGTGATAGTATAGCAGATTTTGTTGTTTGTTTGGCACATGTTTTTTTTCTGGATCCTAGGATGGCCTTGAATGCACAATCCTCTTGTCCCAGCCTCCATACCCAGATCAATAGTATAGTTCTTATTAGGTGTTTATTTTACCTTTTGAAATTGTTCTGGGAACTGAGGAAATGGCTCAGTGGGTCAGAGTGCTTGCTGTACAAATCTGAGGACCTGAGTTTGAGTGTCAATATCCACATAAAACCTGGGCATGGCCACACATGCCATAAGACACAAGCCCTCCTCTTGCATACCCCACATATAACACCCACCCACCCCCTCCACACACACCAGAAAATTAAAATATTTATTTAAAAATATGGTTCTTTCAAGATGAAAATTGGACATCTTTTTGTAATATAAAATTTACAGAACACAAATTATGAAGAACTACCATCCATCACCTCACTGTCCAGAAGTAACCACCAGTTAACTTTGGTTTCTAAAGTGCAGATTTATAAATTTTAGCAGATTTGAAGATATTGATGACTAATGCTTACAAAATGTTGCACCTTTTTGACACTGTGCACTCTGAGGACTGCGGGTCTCTGGGGATACTATAGATTTATAGTCTGTATTATAAAGACACATATGTACTCCATATTGCAGAAAGGAATCTGGACCATGCTCCTCAGGTTGGTGGTTATACATAGCTTAGCACTACACACTGTTAATGGTTTGTTTGCTCTGAGTTACCCCTACCCACTAGCCAGATGCCCCTGTGTAAATACAAGGTTGATACTGAAAGATACTAACTAGACTCAGTGTTTCAATATCATCTGGGCTCAGACATCCAGAGAGAGAGAGAGAGAGAGAGAGAGAGAGAGAGAGAGAGAGAGAGAGAGAGAGAGAGAGAGAGAGAGAGAGAGAGAGAGAGAGAGAAAGAGAGAGAGAGAGAGAGAGAAGAGTGCAAAGAACAGTAACAAGAGAGGCACTGATGTCAGGAGTCTCAGAAATGTGGCTGACCTCCTGACCCGAGGGACAAGATTGAACCCTGGAGTAGGTGAATAACTTTGTCTGCTCCCCGCCATCTATATAAATTTAGCTGTCTAGAGATGAGATGTAAAGCGTTTTATTTTCTAGGATGTTAATATGCTGCCTTCTCAGATCACTGCTCTCTGAAGAAAGAACAACTTAAAGATTCTGTTTGTCTTGTTGGCCTTTGTGGTGACAAGCAGCATGAACTCCAGTATTCCTGTTCCATCCACAGTTGTATCCTTGATAAAGCTGAAAGAGCCTAAGGACCTGGGATCTGACCCACCAAGACAGATATTTGAATTGCCATGTGGTTGGCCACACATCTCATTGTACCAATCCCCCTTTCCTAACATCCTGCTTGTCTAACTCAGCAATGTCCACATGGATGAGGCTCTTGACTCCTGAAAATAGTATTTCCAAAATTCTACTATCTCTCCTACCTACCTGTTAAAAGCATGGATTTGAGTTTGGATTATTCCATTGAAGTTTTCAGGCTCCTGTGTTCCTGGACAAAGAATTGTACCAGGGAAAAGAAGAAGATTAGACACAATAAGAAGAGAGACCGAAATAAGAAGAGAAAGACTCTCCTGGGAATGGGAGTGGGTTAGTGAACTGGGAAAAAGGCCAACTCTCAAAAGCCACTTTAAGTTTCATTACACAGTAGCTACTGTTCCTTCATTTTACACCATGGGCATTTCTTGTTACACTCTGTCGTTACACGTAGCCAGCATTGGGAAGGCTTACAGTCCTCCGCTGCCATCACCCTCTCCCATATGCTGATCTTATGCTGCTTTCTCCAAGGGCTTAGTTTGCCATGCAACCCACTTTTCTTCACTTCATCTGCTTTTCTACTTGAATATGCTGTTTAGAAAACAACCCAATCAATATTGTTATCATAAATGAAAACTCCACTTAAATAAAAACTGTTTTCTCAGAATGGAGAAATTGATCAATGGTTAAAGGCACTTACTTGTGAAGCCTATTGGCCCAGGCTTGATTCTCCAGTACTCACATAAGGCCAGATGCACAATATGGTGTATACATCTGGAGTTCATTTCTAGTGGCAGGAGGCCTTGGCTCACCCACTCCCTCCTCTCTTTCTCTCTCTCTATCTCTCTCTTTCCTTGTAAATTAATAAATATTTTTTAAAAAGTTTTCTGTGTAGCTTCTAAAATTATTCTGTGTTCTAACAGCAGGATGCACACCAGCTTGGGGAAACAGTCGTGCATAAGCAGCCAGCCATTTCTCAAGACTCATTGTTCTTCCTGAGAATTCCTCCTTGCTGAGGATTGTTCCTTCAATATCTGTTAGCTACGGAAACATGTATGTGATGGTCAAAGCTGCTGGTAAGTCAGAGTGAATTGGAATTACACTAACTACAGCAGCATACCTCTACCAGCAGGCTTCCTCCATTCCATCTGCTGAGGGCCTGCTGGGCTACCTAATGAGAAGCCATTTTTAAACTGGCTTCTTGTCTGTAGCCCACAGTTGGGAATTCTTGTTTTAGAAGAAAGAGCAAAGGTATAATAATTGACCTCTGGTTGCCAATTTGACAGGATATAAATCACTATTGAAACACATCTTTGGTCATGTCTGTGAGAGTTGAGGTGGGGGAACCCACCCTAACTCTACATGGCACCATCCCATGGGCTGGGTTCCTGGACTGTACAAAAAGGAGAAAGCTAGCTGAGCATTCAGTACTCATTATTCTATCAACTTCCTCCATGCTGATGAGATCATACAAATTCAGCTTCCTGCTCCTGCCAGAATTCTCCCACCATGATGGACTTCCCTTGAAACTGCAAGCTGAAAAGAAACTCTTTGCTTCCCCAAGCTCTTTCTGGTCAGGTATTTTATCCCATCATTGAGAAAGTAACTGAATACAAGGTAAATTCTTTCCCACAGTAGACTTTAGTATTCTGTCTTTCAGCTAGTTTGAGGCTTCCCAATCTGTGAAATAATCATGAAAACCCCAACTTACATACCTTACAGATTCCACAGATACGATTTGTGTGTGTGTGTGTGTGTGTGTGTGTGTGTGTGTGTGTGTGTGTGATAGCAAATACTATTGTTAGAAAAGAAAAATAGGAAAAATAAATAAAATAAAATAAATAAAAAAGGAAAAATAATGCAAAAAATAATGTAATCCTTTCTATGAGTCTCTGAATAAAACTAGGACTCTGAAGAGAGAAAGAAAAGAGAAGTGTGGATAGGAAAGGAAAGAAAGTTGCAATCAGTGATGGAACACCAACTACAAGGGCCCTGAACAGCTTGAACCTTGACTCAGTTCTCAGGTGGTAGCTAAACATCAGCTCCTTTATAACCATCAAGCTCTGGAGCATCAGCAGTGAAGAAACCCTGTGAGATGTTGGGAAAACTCAGCAGCTTACAGCTTGTGGTCTTGCCAGTGCACTGCAGAGGGGAGCATGGAGCTAACTGATGAATGGGGGACAGAAAGCCATTACTATCTCCACACCTGTCTGTTATGTGACTGGCTGGCTGCAACAGGCAGGAGGAAAAAGGAACAAGGACAGGTACTGGAGGAGAGGAGAGAGTCCTGCTCTGCTCCCCTGTGTTACAGGTTGGGGAGGGGTAAGGCTTTTCACCCTTGCTGGAACAAAGAACCACTTGATGACATCACCCTTACTCTGTCTTCAAATCCATTAAATCCTGCACCCATGGCAAGACTGCATTCAGTATGCCTGTGCCTTCCTTTCACAAAGGTCCCTCCTACCGAGGCACAGTATCCAGAACTAAGTAACTGCAGGTGAGCGTTTCTTAGTGTTATACCAACTGGAACCAAAAATGACTTTATAATAATAGGGAGGACAATCAGGCATGTACAGAGGACCTTATAAATAGATTATAAGGTTGCAGTGAGTTTATTTGACTTTAATTCCCCTCCCCCGCAAGCTTTTCTGGTCCACAATAGTGGCATCACAACAGGGTCCTAATGCTCTGTTGCCCAAAACTATCCCCTTTTTTCTTGACTTCTTAATTTGAAAACTCAGAATAAGTAAAGTATAGGCATTAAAAATTTCCATGTTTTAGACAGATTTGTGAAGAGTCTAAGCTGGAGTCCCTGATGACAATGGTGGCTTCCACAGTAAAAGCAGGAGCAGCAGTTTTGCTACCCTGGTGTCATCAGTGCATTTCTTGAGCTTCTGTTGGAATCACAGAGTAGAGGCACTTGAGCCATTGGGCCAACAGGCGTCAAGAGAACTGACTGTGAACACACAGCCTTGCAGATGTAGCTATGCTGGTGGAGAAGGTTGAGAGAGGTTAGGAAAAAGACCCTCCCCCCATAGGTAGACAGGGTGTGCCCTCTGACAGTGACCTCATGTCATGCCAAAAACTCCTTCCTCACCCTCCTCCAAGAAAAAAAAAAAATCCAAGTTCAAGCTTGGAAGGGGCTTTTTTTTCCCACCATCCCTGACTGCTGGAGGCTCAGGTCCAGTTAGGGAGTTGATCCCTTTTCCTCCCCCCACTCAGATCATGCCACAGGCAAATTACACAAGCCTTTGAATGGGGAAAATGCCACCCAAATCATCTGGCTATGTTACCTGAACCACCCCAAACTGCTTGCAACCCATTACATTCTGAGAAATATAACCAGGCATCACAATTATATGGATAAAGCACCACTATTCCTTCCAAATCTCATGCACACCCACAAACACTCACACGTTGTTGCAGTTGCCTTCTTGCATCTGGGACAAAACACTCATCAGAAGCAGCTGATGGGAGGAAAGGGTTTACTTTGATTTATAGTCCCAAGGGGAAGCTTCATGATGGCAGGAGAAAGCATGGCACTAGCAGAGGCTGGATGACATCCTCCTTGCCACAGCAGTTGGAAAACAGAGGAGAGTGAGCCAAACTCTGTCAAGGGGTATCTGGCCATATCACCCCAAAGCCTGGCCCCCAAAATGCACCTCCTGCAGCAAGGCTCCACCTCCCCAAATGCCACCAGTTGGGGTCCAAGCATGAGAACACATGAGTTTATAGGAAACATAAGGTTCAAACAACCACATGCATACACTGACATTTCTGGGGCATACAGGCTTGGATCCTTTCAGGTACAGGAGAGGGATACCCAGGAGGAGGATAGCTGTGTGATAAGGTAGTTCTATTCTTGGTTTATTGAGGAATTGCCACACTGATTTCCACAGTGGCTGTGCATTCTGATGGGCAGCTGGTATTGAGATCACTGACTCCCATGAGCAACATCTGCCCACACCTGGTGGTGGAAGCCCTGTGCACAGAGCAGCCTGGGGTTCACAGGCATTTCAGCAGGCACAGGACAGGAATTGGACTGTGGAGAGAACTTATCTACCTTCCCCTGAGCTGAGGAGCTGAAAAGAAGCAGCTCTGTCACAGGAATAACACACAGCTCTGTGGGGCTGGAAATGGCAGAAGAGATGCTCCCACAATCCAAGTCACGGGAATGTGCTCCACTGTGGGGACAGGGCCTTACTGTGAGACAGCTCTGCCCCCTCAATCAGTGCACTTTCTGAGTATTTTTTAAGACAGGGTCTCACTAGCCCATTTTGACCTGGAACTCACTCTGTAGCCCCCACATGACCTCAAATTTATAGCAATCCTCCTATCCTCAGCCTCCCTAGTGCTGGAATTCAAGGTGTGCATCACCACATCTGGCTTTGTTTATTTAAGCTTAAATTCTGACACTATTACAGAGAAGGTGTGGGATTTAGTGATTCTGGGGGGGGGAAATCAGAGGACAATCTCAAATGTTGGTCCTCACCTTCCATCTTATTTGAGGCAGAATCTCTCATTGTTCACCTCTGTGCTCACCAGGCAGGCTGGCTCATGAGCTTCCTGTCTCTGCCTCCCATCCTGTCACAGGCTCCCTGGGATTACAGACACCTGCTTTTTATGTGGGTTCTCAAGCCCCTGAAGCAAGCACCTTAGCCACTCCCCAACTCCCCAGCCCAGAGTCGGTGGTTCTTAAAATGCTTAGCAGTGTGCTAATAAGAAGGTAAGCATGGTGGTTTATGTCCCAGCTACTGAGGAGGATTGCATGAAGTCAGGGATTGGAGACTAGACTGGGTCACATAGTAAGAGAGAGGCCGTCTGAAATGCTATTCAAAAGTCCTCTTGGGCTGGGGGAAGATGGCTCAATGGAGAAAGCTCTAGTCACACAGCTCTGAGGACCTAAATTCAGCTTCCTAGATCTCATATAAATCTCAAACTAGGGGGGAGGTGAGGACCAAGCCAAGAGTTGTCCTCTGGCACGAGTGCTATGGCATGCACACAAGTACACTCACACAGGTATGCTCACATACAAATAAATACATTGATTTTTAATTTTTTTAAATTTTTGAAAATATTTTTAATTTATTTATATGAGAGAGAAAGGAGGAAGGGGAGGGAGAATATGGGTGCACCAGGGCCTCCTGCTGTTGCAAATGACCTTCAGATGCATGTGCCACTTTGTGCATTTGACTTTAAGTGAGTACTGGAAAACCAAACCCAGGCCATCAGGCTTTGCAAACTACCTCCTTTAACTGCTGACTCATTGCTCCAGCCCTAAATTATTTTTTAAAAGGCTTCTGTGTAACTGGTTTGAACAAAGTTACTGCCAAAGCATAGATGAAATTAACTACTTCCACACCATGTTTGAAATTTTCACCCATATCAAACAGTAGCTGTTTTCCCCAAGAGGACCCTGGAAGAAGTTCAGTGAGCTGAATTTAAGGCCCATTAAAACATTAACAATGGTGCTTCAGCAATATGATCAATTCCCCCAGAGCAACAAAAAAAGTTTCAGTTTTGACGAAGATTAGGTACTTTTTCTTATCAAAAATGACTGGAGCCAGGCATGGTGGCATACACCTTTAATCCCAGCACTTGGGAGGCAGAGGAAGGAGGATCACCATGAGTTTGAGGCCACCCTGAAACTACATAGTGAATTCCAGGTCAGTCTGGGCTAGAGTGAGACCCTACCTCAAAAAACATATATATATATATATATATATATATATATATATATATATATATATATATATATATATATATATATCTTCTGGCCATAGTGGCAGGGTTAGACAACTCTTGCAGCCCAGAGCTGGAGACAGATGAATTGCTTCTGGGTTATATAAGTGGATAGGTCAGTAGACAAGTGGACAGATAGAAGGACGGATAGATGAAGGATTGAAACATGGATCGATACATACATTCTTGTGTTCATTAGAAAGGATAGGTGGGTAAGTATATGGATAGATAGATGGATAGCATTTGTGTGGTACATAAAGAACCCAAGCTTACATGGTTTCATTTATAGTTACAATAGAGCCAGGCATGGTGGCATAGAGCTGTAATCCCAGTACTCAAGACGCTGAGGCAATAGGATCACCAGTTTAAACAGTAAAAGCTTATCTCTAAAACAAACAAAGATATAATCAACAGTACTTTTGAAGAGGCATAATCATAATTACTTCAATTTGTAGAAGAGAATACCCACTGCAAGTTATGTAACTTGCTTAGTTATATAATTCACAAGAGACTGAGCAAAGGCTTAGCTAGTAAACTGGTCATTCTCTAAGGCCTTTTAGGAAAGGAGCCTCTGACTTAAGAAAAATCTCTCCATCTTCTCCCTGGTGCTCTCAGCTCTCAATAAACTCCATAGTCCATCATTAGCAACACAGTTTCCAGTGGTATACACTGGTGATTGTTCACAGGTCAACTTCAACCCACACTAAAGACTAAAGACTCAAGTGGAGATGATCTCTAGGAAGTTGTTCGGTACAGGGAGGATGAGGAAGGGCTACACAATACAGACCTTTTCAGGATTTTTACATTCATCTACTCTACTAGGAATACAGAGGAGGTTTTTATCCAACCCTGCTTTTAAATTCCTATCCTAATACAAGTCCTCAAGACAGAGCCAGGATAAAGGAGCCACAATCACATGGGAGGCTAAAAGTCCACAGCAGTGAGGGTCATTAGTGGCTAAGCAAAGGAAACTGCTGTATTGTGGTCATATTGTGCCACAGAGCCTGCAGTTCTCTGTAGCCTTCTTTATGTAGCTCATGAACCCTCCTAAGAACTATGAGATGGACCCTCACCCCCACTCCATAGACAGCAAGCTTTTGGAGCACTTTTCTGAGTTCTCATCCTCTCCTGGGATAGAGCAAGATCCAGAAACCTGTCATGGAATGGACAATGCACAGCCTTCTGGCTCCTCCTCATACAAAGGATCATTCCTGCTGTTGTGACCTGAAACAGCAGCCTCCGCCACTTCCTGCTTAGTCATATTGCATTTGGCCATGGCTGCTGGTCACCATTCTTTCCCATTCTACCACAGCCGATAACCTGGCTCTGTGTTGGTTCTTTTGAGTGGCTCTGTGTACCCTCATTCCCTCTGCTAGACATGGGACTATTGATGCCTTCTCCTTTGGTTAAGAGACAGTGTTATTCAGTTTATCATTTCAAAGATGTTTATGTATAGCAAATAGTTAGAGGGTCAGAGACAAAACCTGGATCCGAGGGTAGATTTCCTTTCTGACCAAGATTAGATTATAAAGACAATGTTTCTATCAGGGGCTCTTAAGCAGAGGGCTCCTCAGATGTGGTACAGATCTGTTGAGGGGCCAGAATTCCCCAGACCCACCTCTGCATTGCTGCCTTAGGAGTGAAGGGTCCAGGGGGGCACATGCTCTGAGTAAATTCTTTCTTTTCTTAACAAGAGGGAGACATTATTGTGAGGAGCATGCTATTAGGTGATTTTGTCATTGGGTGAATATCATAGTGTACTTATACAAACCAAGATAGCTCCAATGCCACAAAGTGACACTCTCCTGGGAGTACCATCATCTCTGTAGTCTGTTACTCACCCAAACATCACCGTGCAGCACACGAGAGCAACAAAGTGTGTGGCCTCTGACCTAGGGCTTTCATGTCTTCTGCTAGCAACTGTGAGCTGTGACAAGCTAATTAGTTTGCAATAAAATAAAGACAAACTTCCAAACCCTCACAGTTTTCCATACTTTCTTTGTAATCTCTGGGGAGATTTTACCTCTACAAAACATGGGAACTAAAATTTCTGGGTGGTGCTTTCTTGGATTCCTCCTACTTAGAGGTAACTAAGTTACTGCTTCCCTCACAGCATCACTGACAGCTCTTTCTGTATTCCAGCTCAGTGTGTTGTTCTTAGAGCCATGAAGTATTTTTTAGTCGATAAATTATCGTGTCCCAAAGGTTGTTCTTCCATTGAAATCTACCATGTCCCTGCATCTTCTCTTGCCTAGCCTTTTCTTGAAAGTATGGTATTTTAGCCAGACCCCTTTCTCTCTCTCCTCTCTTTCTCTGTCAAATAAATAAACAAAAAAATATTTTGAAAGGTATCTAAGCATTCTTATATTCACCATTTACTTTCAAATACAGCTCTCTTTTAGCCAAAGCCAAATACTAATACTAAACCAGGCTGGGGGTGGGGCGTTCTGAGCACTCTGAAATTGAATGAGAGTTGTATGAATGTAAATTTGCTTAGGGATGGTATATCAGTTAAATTTTTCTTGCTGAGACAAAATACCTAATGAAAATCAGTCAAGGGAGGGTTTATTTCAGCTCACAGTTCCAGGTCACAGTCCATCATGGTGGAGAAGGCATGGCCACAGGAGCAGTGATGAATGCTTGCTCATGCTCAGCCACCTCACTCACAGTTAAGGTGGTTAGCATGCTCAGAGGCCAACCTAATCTAGGATCATCTCTCACAGATGATTCTAGATCTTGTCAAGTTGACAGTCAACATACACCATCACAGGCAAGGATTATCACTTCTGGGTCCATTAAGGTGCATGGGCTGAGGTGAATAAAGTGCCTCTGTTGATCAGAACCATAGATGCTTTTCCCAGAGGCTGTTCTGAGGATGCTGTGCACTGGCCCTTAAGCCCTCGTCTGGGGCCACCACAACATTAAGCTAATAATGAAGAAGCCTGACTGTTGGGTGGGAGCAGAACTGGATCAGGGAGGAAAGACTCCCAGACCACAGCAAAGGCCGGTCAGGATGGAGTATGGGGAGTGTGCTGAAAGGACCATTCTTTTTATCTGAACTATCAATTTAAAATAGGTAAGGAATTTTCTCCAAGATGTGTAAATTAGAAGACAATCTGGCATGACCTAATGTCTTAGTCTGTCCAGGCCACCATAATAAAATGCTATTGATTTCCCATCATTCTGGATGCTGGAAGTTTAAGTGTAAGTAAGGCTCCAGCAATGGTCAGTTATTGGTGAGGGATATTTTCCTGGACTAAAGATGGTTACCTTCTTTCTGTGGGCTCATGTCATGGAGGGAGAATGAGAAAGGGAAGGGAAAGATAAAGAAGGGAAAGAAAAAAGGAGGAAGGAAGGGAAGGAGGAAGAAGAGAGAGGAGTGAGGCAGGAATAAGAGGGAGAAGAGGAGGGAGGGAGAGAGAACAAGCTAACTGTATAACTTACTCTTATAAAGGCACTTTACCATTGCAGGGACCCTACCCTCATCTCACCCATACCCTGTTTATCTTCCAAAGGGCTCATCTCCAAACACCATCCTGTCAGGGACTAATGCTTCACATAATTTGGGGGAAGGGACACAGTTCAGTTCCTGGTTAAAGATGTACTGGGCTACCATGGAGCCACAGGATATCCATAATAAATAAATATTACTACAATAATAAGTATTATTTCTTCCTATGTCAGTGAGAGTGTTTCCACACAAAATTAGTATTTGAATAGGTAAACTGAGTAGATTTTATTTACGTTTCCTGCTTTGCTTTTTGAGATAGGGTCTTACTCAATCGCCCAGACTTGCCTGACATATTTTAATGAAAGAACAAGAGTTAGTGTGACATTTACTCTGACAATGAGCATTTGTTTCTTCTTAGCCTCCTCCCATTCCACCACAGCAACTGTAGAGTCCCCTTGACCCAACTGATCTTCTGAGAAGATCTCCAGGCTGCAGTTATCATGCTGTTCAGGCTGAGTGTGCAGTATGTGGACAGACCCAGGGCTCCTGCCTGCCAGAGCAACATGCACAGTGAAGGCTAATGGCTATGCTCACATGAGGAGCTGTGTTAGGCTTGTGGCTATGATCCTAGAGCCGCTCATACTGAGAAATTACTAAAGCTCAAGGCTGGTAGTTTGGTGCAGCAGTGGAGTGCTTACTTAGCCTGTACAGGGCCCTGGATTTGATTCAAATATGCAAACAACAAATGCAATCTAATTTGTGAGTTAGTGTATTTGGGGCTGGGGTGGAAGAGCTCAAGGATTCAAAAGTAGAATCTAGGAGAGACTTAGTACTCCATGCTAAGCTACCAACCTTCCCATAGGACTGAGCTTGGTCAGCCCTGAAGGACTCCATGCATCTTGTCTGCATAGCCCCCAGGCAGGAGCTGTTCCCATGGTGGTCATACAGTGGCATGGAAAGATTGTCTAGCTCATTCCCAGCCTGTGAGGAAGCAGATACAGGCATGTGTGAGGTGCAGAGAAAATCCAGCCCTGGAAGAATGGCTTTCCTTCCTAATTTTATCTTTCAGAGGGTAAGCCTCTCCCAAGGAACCACTTAAACGTCTAATAATTGCTCTTCAGTGGGTCTCTGAGGGGTCATAGGATGCTACTAGGAGGTACTGGTCAGGTGACAACTGCTGAAGACCTCCGAATAGGAATGGAGGCTGGGAAGCAGGACAACTCAGATGAGGACAACTGGGTTTCTACAGTCAAAGGGGTGGAAGTGGGACAGTAACCTGAAGCAGGCTTTCAGATGATACTACTACACTCATAATTTTGCACATTTTGGAGCCACCAGTTTTTTGGCTATTCACCCTATATGATGAAGCATGCGCTTTTATCTCATACTATCTGGTTGATTTTCTTTTCACCTCTCTTAAAAAATCAAAGAACTAAAACAAAAAAAAAAAACAAGGAACCCAAAGTTTTGAAAGAATGAAATGAAAAGAGCCACAAACTGAAGCAAAAATATTTATAATACATGTATTTGACAAAGAAGTTATAGAGAATAAGAATTCCTAAACATCAATAATTTATTTCTTCAAGAAAAATGAAGCAAAAGATTTGAATAAGCCCATCACAAGAGAGACCAAACAAATAGAAAATAAACACATAAATAGGTAGTCTATGGCATATTTTTTTCCTGTAAAATATCATGACAGCTGCAACAGGATGACACTTCTCACCCACTAGATTGGCTAAAATAAAAGACTGGTAACTTCAAAGCTTCTCAACTCAAAGAAGAGACACTTAAGGAGAGAGAAATGCTAACAACCAGATTCAATCATCACACGGCACTGGTATGTATCTAATTCTAGGGCTGAGTGAACCTCAAAGCAATTATTTTGAGAAGACAGATGTGCTGTGTGGCTTTCTTATGGGAGAACTTACAAATGGTCTCAGTCCCTTAGATGAAACTACCCGCCGTTATGATGCCTACCCTACATGCGTATCTTCCCTGGACAAAGAAACTGAAAGGAAGGGTAAGGGAGCTTTTAATGAAGCCTTCAGGGGAAGGAATGTCTGCTTGGAAAGAAGAGGCAAGGCAGAATACCTGGGTAAAGAACAAAGAGCCCGTCAACCCAGACTTTCCTTGAGGTGAGCTTGCAAACCAGATTCTGCCTAGGATGATATGGGCCTTGGATATGAAAACTGTCCTCTGCCTCCTTGAGCCAACCAAGGAAGAAATAATCAACCACATTCTATTACTGTTGGTTTAACTTCACAGTTAGTTAAAGGCTGTTCAGTGTGACCCAAAATTCAGCATGGATGTTTGAGACAGGAGATTTCTAACCACATTTAGAGTCATAGGTTTATCTTTTAGTTTTGTTAACTCTGGCCTAGGAGGGCACAGCAATTATATTTACTGTCATCAGTCTATCCCTTAGCTCTGTGACCAGTTTAGAGCCCCAGGATGCTCTTCTGGTTTATTTTTAAGCAGTGATGAGTAGCTTTATGATTGTTTGATGAAATGTTAGCATTTGAAAGTTTTAAGCTGTCATTTTGAGAATTTACCTTCTCTCTCAATTTCCTAACTCGTTACCTTCCTCCAACAATTTCATTTATATAGAGGTTGGAGACAGACAAGCTAATCTGTACTGACAGAAATCAGATCAGAGTGTGGAAAGTAGAATGGATGAGAAGAACAAGAGAGAACCTTCTAGGGTAATGGGAATGTTCTATTTTGATTGGGGTTATAGCTATAAGGGTGAATGTAAAATACCCAAAGAAGTACATTGTATATTGAACATCTGTGCATTTCACCACATGAACATTATAACTTAATAACAATTAGAGAGTGACAATTTATTCCTTCTCCCAGATTCTAGGGACCTATGCAAGCCTTAGTTCCCCCTGACCTTGAAGAGGAGTGCCCAGGAGTGATCAGGGAAGGACAGTGTGCAATTGGACTATGGAGGACATGTGGGGCTCAAGTTAGCTTAAACAGACGACACCTTTGGGCAAAAGACAGAGAAATTAAAAGGAGCCATCCCAACAGCCTTTCCTCCAACAATAGGAAGCAGGTCTAAGCAACAAATTAGATTTAATGAAGAGAAATAATCAAAAAGTACTTGACAGCAAATTTCACTTAACTAGGGGAAATAGATGAGAGAATAAGCATGTTTATATCTGAAAAATCAATAGAAAAGAGATTGAAACATAAAGAAGAGAGGAAAAAGATAGCTATCAGAGATAGGGTGGAGAAAGGGTCCAGAAGGAACAGGATGAAAGTGATAGATATATCCACTTCTAGTTAAAGATAGTAGCTTAAACACATGTATTTATCTTAGCTTCCTCATGAGTCCTAGTCAGGTTATATTAAGGCATAAAATAATCAAAGGAATGGGCAAGAACATCTGATGTTCAATGGAAGGGCGGTAATCCAGGCTAAGAACAGAGGGAGCTGCCTCTGAGAAGTACAACGAACTAGTTCAGAATCCCTTGAAGCCCAGAGCAGGGGATCTTGGACCTCAGAATATTGGGTGGGTAGTGCAATGACCATTGGAAGCTCATTGCCACCCTCAACAAGGGAAATGGATCCAAGAGTCCTGAACTCTGGCAAGGAGAAAGAGAAGCAAGGAAGTGGTATGACAACAAGGACACATGACCACTGAAGGTTGGGAGACCCTCCAGCCCTACCTCAGTATCTGTGAGAAGTATCCAGGTAGAAACTACATTCAGTCTGCAGACTGATATCCATTACTGTAGGAACAAGAAAGTCCCAACATAAAGTGCCACTCTCAGAGGGCCTTGTTACCTCTAATTAGATTTTCAGTACTTTATTTTTAACATGTACAAACAACTGCCAGACTTTTGAGAGTCTCCAATATGAAATCCAGAGCTCAAACAGGGGAAAATATAAGAACCTCAGAGACACTACATCTTTGAAAAAATAACCAGATGTCATAACAAGTATTAATGAGAAAGTGCTTTTAAAAATGAAAAGTATAACAAAACAAAAATTCAATGAACAAAGTCAATGAAATATCCTAGGAAGTATTTATAGATTTAACATAATAAAAGAGAATTAAAGTATAAAGAAATATAAATTCCACAAAGAAACAATTCAGAAAATCCAGGAAATAAATTAATACAATATGATAAGAAAATGGACAAAAAGAAGGAACATGAGTTTTCAGATTGAAAAATGTCAAATGGTTTTTTAGAAAAATATTGCTATCATTTAGTAATACAGTGCAATAAAGAGAGGGAGGGAAGAAGGAAGGAAAAATAAAAGAAATGGAAACTACTAACACAAGTCACATCATGATGAAAGTTCTGTAATACTACTATGAAGGCATGATTCTAAATGTTTTCAAAAAGGAAAAGAAAATCACACCTGAAGAACTGGGAACAAGGATGGCTCCCTACCACCTTCTAAGCAGCATCATTGCAAGCTGCAAGACTGATGGAAGGTTTCCAACTTGGAACTTCAGTCAATCATGAGCAAGAATCAAAGTGTACAAAGACTCACCTGGACTGGACCTAGCTCTTGCCAGGATCCTCTGTCCTTCTGATGGGGCTTCAACCTTAGGTTCTGTTTGGGTCCACTTATTTTGGTCAGAATAATGGAACCATAGTCATTCCAGTAGTAATCTGCTGAGTAGCATGAATCGACACAAGGATTCATTTTTTTTTTAATGCCTAAGTCTGTGAACAATTGAGCAGTCTGACAGCCCCAGGTCCCGGCCACTGGTTCCTTCCCTCACTGAGCTGTTGACCAAAGTGACACATGAGGTTACAAAAACAAGACAGAATTCTGTCAAGGCTCTTGAATGCCCTCCCCAGGCCTGAGGCAAAACCCTGTTGCTGAAGAAACCACAGAATACCATCATTCAGCATTGAGAGACTCTTCAAGGTCTGGAATGGTAACCAGCCCCCAGATGGCAGTTAGTGCAGTGCTGGAAGACACTGCACAAGCTGCCAGGGGAAGCTGAACAACGACAGCTGGTGTAAACAGACCACTGACATGAAACACAGTCTGAGGCCATGAGTAGGCTGACCACACCTCCTACTGGGAGAGAAAAGGAAACCAAAAAAGGAGCACATGTGCAATGGAGGAGCCTGAGCCTGGGGGAGACAATCAACAGCTATTAAATTCGGCCAAGTATTCCACTCAGTGAGGGGGAACCCTTGATTGGAACCGGGGATTCAGGGCGATATGCAACGGATCCCATACTCTTGGGCTCCCAAGAGAAGATGCACTATGGGAGTGTCTGCCGGGGAGGCTTTTGAAAATAGAAGCTAGGTAATCCAGATTGTTGTATATTTGTCAACCGATACTGACCTCATTCTCCAATGGAGATTGTGTTTGTATTTTCCAGGATACAGCGAGGGATCTGTGGCCAATATAACCCTACCAACCGATTGCAGGCAGGAAACTGAGATCCTCGCATGAGATGAGCCACCACAGTCATACGGGGGAGGATCCATATGGAACCCCACAGAGAACGATTGGATGTACAAGGGACCCACAGCCATAGACATTCAATCAACAAAAGATAAGCCAGTGTGACAAAAACCAACGAATCTCGACACAAAAACCCCTAAGCTCACAACACCATAGCAGCCTCAATACTCACCCACCACGCCTCAGGGAACTGAGTGGAAGAGGGGGCGGAAAGATCGTGAGAGCCATTGTGGGGGAGAATATCAGAGACTTGGCAACCCTCAGTAACAACACACTTGAGACATGAGAGCCTACCACAAAGACTGATACAGAAGGCCCACGGAGGAGAATATCCAGCTGACTGGGGATGGGGGAGGGGGGCAACGGGGAATTGGGGATAACAACTCATGGTTGGCCCACTAAACAATGTAACTCATTATGAACAATAAAGAAAAAAAAGTGATACAGACACCTCCAGAAGGGAGGAACCTGGAGATAATATATGGGAGGGTAGAACATCAGATGGTTAGGGGCAAACTCACTCTCCTGGTGGCTTCTCCAGGTCTGCAATCAGATGACAGAGAGTCCTCTTTTTTAAAAAAAAATAGTGATTAACCAATAGACATCAAATAAAATTTATTAATTTTATCTTATCTTATTTTATGATAGGATCTCATGTTACCCTTCCTCCCCCCACCTCAATTCCTTCCATCTCCTTTGTCAGTCTGTCAGTTCACATGTCAGGTTTGCTTACTGTTCAAGCTTAACCTGGTTAGGAGCCACATATGAGGGCAAATATGTGGCACTTGTCTCTGTTCTTGTGTGAGGTTGGTAAGAATGATCTGCTCGCTGGGGAACCCAGGGTTTTGTGTATACCAAGCAAGCACTATGAACTAGTGTACACTAAGCTATATCCTCAGACATTGTTCCTTTCACTTTGAGACAGGGTTTTTCTAGGTTGGCCAGGCAGGCCAACTTAAAATTCTCAACCTTGAGATTTTCCTCCCTTCGCCCCCTGAGTGGCTGGGATTCCAGATGTGCATCATTATGTTTAGTGGTACTTAGGGAGTAAGCGTGGATACAAGTTATTTCTTAATCAAATTTCAGCCACTTTGTCATATTCATTCTCAAAAGCGGTCCTAATACCAACTGTCATCTAGGAAACACCTGCTGGGGTGACAGCATTCTAAATAAACAAATGCTGAACTGCAAGCAAAACCCAAATTTGGGAAGAGAATGTACATTTTGTGTGTTAAATATGTGCATTTTCTTTGGGCCTAAGCAGTTTATCATTGTTTTACTCATTTTTCACAGGCTGCTACCCACTGCCTTCCTGGCCTTTGTCCTCTTATACAAGCCTCAGATGGGCTGCACAGCTAGACAGTCTCTGTGCTCTAGGGGGTCCCAGTGCCCAGGTGACAATGGTGAAGGTTTGATGTCTTGCTTTCTTTGAGGATAAGACATGTTGACCTTGTCATGCTGACCCCTGTTGCAGAACAATTTAGTACATTTGAGGAGATGCCTGATCCTGCCAGGGCCACCTCCTTCCCTTGCACCATCTACCCTCAAACCTCTCCATCTCTGTCCACTTTGCAAATTCCCTTTTCCTTTCCAAATAGACCAAGCACAGCAACAACTACCTGCTGGCCTGACACAGTGACTGAGTGTGCCTGGGTGCCCTCAGCAGTGGCTCTGCTATCAGAAAGCAGAGTGGGCACAACTCTGAAAAGACCAATAATACAGGACAAGAAGAGCTGTGTGGTGGTGGTGGAGGACTCACAGGAGCAGGACTCCAACATCCCATTAAGCAGGGTGCAGAGTGCTGGACGTGGTGCTGGTGTCAGAACCCTGATCACACAGTGCACTGATGTGCCTGCTTGACCCTGTTGAGCTGTCCACTAAGGCACAGAGCAAAGAGTGAGAGTGTGGACATGCTATATCAATAGCAAAATTATTATGGGGCCTTCTAATTTTTTCAGATTTATGGAAAATGTTCGCCCAACACTTCACTTTTTGATAAAGTTCAGAGAACACACTGTTCCCTGATGCTTAACAGAGTGTTGTAGGCTAAGTTTGTGGAGTTCCTCTTCTCTAAACAAGTTTACACATGCCTCTGAGAAGATGCATAGGAGAGAAGGAGGAACCTCCTTCTCAGAACTCAGTGCCTCCACTCTAGCAGTGGCTGGCCTCTGGGAATAGAAACTTCTCAGATTCTAAATGTGCTCATGTTAAGCTTGGCTCCCAGGGCTCTCTCACATGTATGAGGGCCTTCTCTCTGGAGATTCCCATACTGCATGCTTGAGAGAAGTTCTCTCTGTATCAAGGCTGATTCTGTGTACATCCTGGAGGTTTCTCCCTCCATCAGCAAATCTTTGGCTATTTCAAGTCAGGTTCAAGTCCTGGAGATGATCATTGGGCAAACAGGATAGTCCTTGGCAGCTCATCTTCAGCAAATCTGTTGCACTAGAAACTGAGGTTTGGAAAGTAGGATTTTACCCACTGTGGTTCTGGGGGGTGGTCAGACCCAGGGCCATGCTAAGCAAGTACTCTGCCACTGCCCTACATCACCAGCACAACTTAATTAGGATCTGAGTCATTCACTTGAGAAAGGGTTTCCCGCTTCACCAAATTGAACTTGAACTGGCCATGGACAGATGCCAAGTCCCAGACCCTACAATTACTTCACAAAAAAATGTGCTGGTCCTGGCCTTTCTTCAAGCAGGAGAGATACATAAGTTTAACCTAACTGTGCAGGTGAGAAACCCCTTCTATGAAAGCAGTGTGCCCTGAGGGTTACATGACCCCAGCTGGAAAGAATATTTCCACTGACTTCTCAATCTCACCCTGTCAGTGGTCTTTCCTGGAACCTAGGGATATTTTGTGAGAACAAGGGAATGTATATGGTCACCTTGACATTGGTTTCATCCTTTGCTTGCCTGCTCTGCTGTTTTGGTAGTTAACCTGCTTGAAATGACTCAAAACAAAGTCTGAGTGAATCTGTCCTACCAGACTTCGGATCCATTCATTTATTCATTCATTCACTGCCAAGTGGTTGTTGAGTGTTCTAGGTGAGCCAGACACTTCTCTGAGCACTGGGGACACTAAAGGATCCCTAACTGTAGAGCAGGCAGTGTAAAAGGAATCAATGAGCTTCTTTGTAAACTCTAGTTTATCAAGTGTTGGCAGTTCTAGAGCAAAACAAGGCTGAACAGTGTAGGGCAAGAGGGTGGTGGATGGGTGTGCAGGGGACCCATGAAGCGCAGAGGGGATCCTTAAAGACTCTTGGGCCGTCTCTCCGGAGGAGCATCCACATAGGAACAAGCCTGTTTTGCATTGAATTTTGAATTGCAGGAGCATGCCTGTTATTTAGGGAAGATCAAAGAGAACTGGAGTCTTCCAGGGAGAGCAAACCAGCAGTTTAGTCCCAAGAGACCAAACAAAAACAGGGTTGACCACTGGAAGCTGAACCAACATGACTGTGGCAAGGATTGGATGGGGTTGGGGCCTGGGACAATGAGGGAGGGGTAGAGATTGCCTCAGCTGTGGGATCTGTGAGTTAAGGATCTGAATGTAATAGGAAAGTGATTTCACACTGGTCCCCTGCCATATCTGTTACCACATCCAGGTGTCCCACTCACTTTAGCTGCAACAGGGAACCTATGCTGGTTACTAAGAGATCGCTTCCTGCCCTATTCAGTCATCAAAATTCCCTCCCATTTTAGGCTCAGATGCATTGAATACTCAATTAGCTGAGAATTGAAGAAATGAAAAGGGAGTCTGGCTAGTGCTGAGGGAAATGTAAGGTCTCTCCAACCTCAGCCTCCTCCATCACAGAGGCAAATCTATGTTTTTAATGCTTTTTTAAAAATTTAAACTTTTATATACAACCTCCATACATATAAACAATATACCATGATTTTATCTCTATCACCCTCCCTTTTCCCACTTTCTTATGCCCCCCTCCACTGAGTCCCTTATTCCTTTCAACTAGTCTGTCTTCTGTTTTGATGTCATAATTTTTCACCTCCCATTATGAGGGCCTAATGTAGGTAGTGTCAATCACTGTGAGGTCATGAATACCATGACCACTTTTTTTTTCCATGACCACTTTAAAAAATGTATTTTTATTTATTCATTTGAAGGCATGTGTGTGTGCATATGGGCATTTATATATATGTATATATATATATGTATATATATATATATATATATGGGCTGGAGAACCATCTCTGTAGTCCATGACCACTTTGTTAATGTGAAACTTTAGTTATAATCTCAGACGGGCTGGACTTTTAGTGACTTCCAGACTTAAGGAAAGTTACATCAGGCATTATGGAAACATCTTCAGATACAGATTTTAGGAAGACCCAAGAGAAGTAAATAAATCTCTAAGACATCGTTTGCATATGGAAGGGCACTTGGAGCAGATTTTAATAGGAAATATACAATAGTCTAGAGAAAAGCCATCATGCTGTCTTCCTTGTTCTCACATTCTCTGCCAAAGTGATACCCAAAATATTCATTTTAGAATTAGCATTATGAAAACATCCTCCCCAAGGACCTAACCATGGCTGTGAAGTTTCCAATTCATAAAATTAAAATTTCTCACTGTGATTTTCAAAGATAAAATGCTCTCTCTCTCTCTCTCTCTGTATATTTTATCCACAAATGAGGAACACAATCCTAATCAAAAGCATAATGGGATTCTTTGCCACTTATTTTTGTGCATTCAATAATCATTAACTGCCTACTATGTGTGGGGCATTGCTTTAAAACTGGGGATACAATTGTGAGCGAGATGGACCTATTTGTGGCCATTACCGTCCAGCAAGCAATGCAAATGGCAGAGAAATTTTAGTTTATTAAGGTGTTTGGTGACCCAAGTGAGACAGACCCAGAGAAGAATAGCTTCCCACAGCTTCTTCCCACGACTGACAGTGAGGATGAGTCTCTGGACTGATCATACTTGTCAGGGGTTTAGAGGGTACTCAGATGCTCAGGCACTAGCAGACCCCAGGCTGAGAACTTGCATGTTCTCCATTGGCTTTTGTGAGGGATAAGGGCTCCATTGGTATAATTATGTAGAAGGATGTCTGCTTTAGAATGTGTAGCAGTGGGCCAGGCCATTAATAGTCATGGCCTCATTTACTTTGGGAATATGTGGACATCATATCATATCAAGTGACTTAGCAGATGGCCCTTAATAGAGGGATTGGATTCTTGTCTTATTCCAAAGCATCAGTCAGACAATTCCCAAGTACAGAGACATAGACAGACATGAAAAGTGCAAAGAACTAGGAATCCAGTTACACTTAATGAAAGAACCAGACTGCCTTACAGACAAACCTAATGTCTCTGTTTCAAGAGAACCAGTCACTATCTTCTCCATGGTATATAATTTAGTTAAAGGTACACACATACTGTGGATCCCCTGGAGGGAAGCCCTCTCTTTTCTCTTAGAATTATTGATGGTCCAGTTTTTTTTTTCTTATTGGTATGATCAATTACATGACAAGAATCAACTCTGTGCATCTGGCTTTACATGGGTACTAGGGAATCCAACCCAAGCCAACAGGCTTTGCAAGCAAATGCCCTTAGCTGCTGAACCATCTCTCTAGCCCTGATAAGAAATGACTTAAAGAAGGAAGAGTTTATTTTGACTCATGGTTTGAGAGGGTAGTCTCCATGGTGAGGAAGGTATGGCAGAGCTCATGGTGGTGAGTTTATGGCTGGGACTCCTCACATCTCAGCCAACCAGGAATCAGTTTGGACTGGAACTTAGTCCAGGCTATATCCCATAAGCACTTAAGCCTCTCTCCTCCAGCAACCCACTTCTTCCATGTTGGTGCCTCCTAAAGGTTCCACAACTTTCTCAGTAAGAGTCACCAGATAGGATCATATATTCAAACCCTTCAGCCTGATGGGGACATTTCAGACTTAGACTATAACATTCTACTTCTGGGTCATGGCCATCTCAGAATGCAACTTCAGAAGTTCCCATGTTCTTATAGTTAAGGAGTAATCTTGCACTTTGCACTGGGCCAGTAGGAAAGGTGCTACAACCCTACCCACAAACATCTAGGGATGGCAAAAATGTGAATTCATTTTAAAGAAAGTACATGAAAAGAAAGTGTTTGAGAAAATAGAACCTCCAGGGTAACTTACTGTATAAAAGATTGCCTAGGGAAATGCTTTCTCTGATTCAGCCAGAACTGCATCAAAGGCCAAAGTTTCTTCTGAAACTCAGAACAAACTCTTAACTGTGAGTGTCTGTGAAATTAAAAAAAAACAAAACAAAACAGGATGTGAGGACTCCCTGGTGGTGACATCTGTCATTCCATTGATCACCAGGTTGATTGAGTTAATCTGGCTGGGAGGCTTTGTGGAAGAGGTCAATTTTTCCCAAATAGAGGAGGACTAGTATTCAGTGAAGGGTATACAAGTACCTGTGCGTGTTAAATGTGGTCTTTCTCAGGCTGTGTCTGCTCCGTGCCTGCAGCTTTTCTTGACAGATGTTGACAGAGTAATGTCTAGCACCCTGGGTTCTCTGCTACACCTTGGGCTTCACTTCAACAGCTTTACACATGGCCTCTCAGGGCTGCCTTCCAGGGGATCCAACACTACCACATGTTGCCTGGGGCTCATGAACTTTTTGGAACCTTGGTGCAAGCCATCATTGTTAGATTTTGCACTTTTACAAAATGAGCACTACACCAAGTTCTTTGCTAGTTTGAGAT
This sequence comes from Zapus hudsonius, assembly GCA_004024765.1. Classification (NCBI taxonomy): domain Eukaryota; kingdom Metazoa; phylum Chordata; class Mammalia; order Rodentia; family Dipodidae; genus Zapus; species Zapus hudsonius. The sequence continues at coordinate 38,993 of PVHP010013573.1, forward strand.
GTAGCCTGGCCACTTGGAACTTGGCCTCAGTCACCTCTGAGCACCTGCCTGACTGAATCAGAGAAAATATTTCCCTAGGCAGTCTTGTTGGGGCCAGACACCCTGGAGAATCTATCTTCTCAGACACTCTCTTTCCATGACCTCTTCTTACAAATGAATTTGCATTTTTATAATCTGAAATGTTCTGTGGTAGGATTATGCCCTTTAAAGCAAATTCCCTGTTGTTTCTGTGTAAAATGCATGATTTCTCCTTAATTACACTAAACTCTGTAACATTTACACCCAGCTTCCTTCAAACCTTCACTGTCCACACTTTAACTACATTCACACTCCTTTCCTTTCCCAAACTGTGTCTATTTAACATCATTCTGTTCCACTTTCACCTCTGGATTCTCACTGTAAACCTGGGTAAAAGGTAGGCTAAAAACCTGGCTAAGGAGCTGCTAGGAGAAATCAGTCAACAATGTTGGGAGAAAGCAGAAGACACTGCTATACAACAGTGACCAGCATGGCAAGACGTACTCACCTGTGCAATAGTGGCACTCAACCTAGACAGATAACCAAGGTCTCTCTGATTGGCTAAGAGATCCACTAAATGGCAAAGAACCCTTAGCTGGAACTGGGATGCAAGCCAAATTCCTAAAGAGACCAAGAATGTGGATTCCAAGGAAAAGCTCCCACTAACCATGGGCCTAAAGAGAGGCTACAGGGGCTGGAGAGATGGCTCAGCAGTTAAAGCACTTGCTTCCAGTGCCTAAGGCCCAGGATTCAATTCCCCAGTACCCACATAAGCCAGACATACAAGGTGGCAGCCCTGGTGTGTTCTCTCTCTCTCTCTCTCTCTCTCTCTCTCTCTCTCTGTATCTCTTCTTGAAATTGAATAAATAAAATTAAAAAAAGAGAGGCTAAACCCATTATAATCTCACTAAATTGACGATGTTTGTCCCATTTAACCTATGTTGATCTCACTCTCCATTGAGAATCTGTTTTTATATTTCAGAAGGCTGCAAGAACCATGAACAACCCAATTCTAACCAATAGGACCAGAAATGCTAGCTGACTCCCAGGCAGAAGAACCTCCCCTAACACATCATCCAGAGCCCAGGTGAAACCACAGAGGAAGTGGTGAGATGAGCAAGAGAACTGCTTCCACAGCAAGCCTGACAACCTGTGAGTCATTCCAAAGTAGAAACCCAGAGACTCTTAAGAACTCAACGCTAAAGCACACTTAAAACTCACCCACCATGCCTCAGGGAACTTTGCAGAAGAAGGGGGTGGAAAGATTGTAAAAGCCATAGGTAGAATATCCAGAGGCCTTACCCCCCAACCCCCCCCCCAAAAAAAAAACCTCTACTCAAACAACTCAGCCCTCCATCCCATGAAGCCTTCTGGCAATCCCACTGAGGAGGGCACTCAGTGGAATGGAGGCAAGGATGAGGAAAATTGTGGTACCAACACAAGACATACATACAGAGTTTCTACTTATTACTAATAAAGAAACCTGGCTAAAAGCCATACCACCGCCTGTATGTTATGCTTTCTTGACATTTCATCAACCAAACAAATTAGTGCATTAGGTTTAAATATAGCTTCACTCTAATCTTTAGGACATGAGCAAAATGTA
>PVHP010013574.1:0-40664 GCA_004024765.1 Zapus hudsonius
TTTTTTTCCTAGCTGGCGAGGTATATATCTCTTCAGCAGATATAGATGTTGAATGCTCTTGTAATACATTTTGCATTTCATTGAGGCAATCATGCACATTTCTCTATTTAACATATTAGCATAGTGATTTACATAAATGGAGTTCCTAATATGAAATCACCCTTGCATACTAAACTAAACCCAACTTGGTCATGGAGTATTAGTCTTTAATAACACACATGGATTGCATTTGCTAATATTTTATTTAGGACTTAATGTATTTATAAGTGAGGTTGATCTATAGTTGTGTTTCCAAAAATATATTTTTAGACTGTTGGTTTTCTCCAATAGTTATAAGAATTTGAAGAGTCCCATTTTTTTCCATCTTATTTCAGGGAGTTTTAAGGTCATTACATAAAGGATAAATTGTACATTATAGATTTCAGTTATGGTTGATTACTAATTGCCAAATTTCAAAGAATAGGAATGGTCTTTATGCACAACCCTTTTTAACTTGAAAAATTTAAACTCTAACCTGAAAAGAACTCAATCTTTGTCTGAACAACTTTTTCTGCCTGTGCATGTACATTGCACAGCAGTTAGACAAGAGAAAGGATGAAGTCATATCAGTAGGAAGGAAGCAAGTAGAAATCCTTGTTTACAAAACCTTTGTATATATAGAAAAACTGAAAAACACCAAAAGACCATTAGAACCAATAAACTAAGTCAACATGTAATCATAAAACAAAATCAGCATTCAAGACAGCATTTTTTATATCTATATCCATCTCTCTATACATAAAACCAATAATAAATTTACTGAGAAATGAATCCTGACAATGACTTCACTCACAATTATAACAAAATACATATTGACTCAGAACAAAATTAGTCAAAAAATGGAAAGACATCCACTATGAAAAGAGCAAGTCAGCATAAAAATATTAAAGGCTTATACTAAAATAGGATATGATTTCTTAAACATATTAATTTGTAAAAGGGTAGAAAGTATATGTTGCCCTTAACATAGAACTATTTGTGAAAAATAATTCCATGTACATTCCATGCATAACTACCTACCAAAGCATTTAATCCTTGTAGACATTCGTAAATGATAAGTACAGATAAATTCATTATGACATTTATTTAGATGTTGAGAGAAAAGTTAGGCTGTACTATATTATCAATCCATTTTCTTCCTTCCATTTTTGGATTTTTAATTCTTGACAGAGTCTTGCTGTGTAGCCCAGACTGGCCCTGAACTCATTGATGTAGCCCAGGCTGGCCTTGAACTTTAGCAAATATATTATCTTAAAATTAAAATTTAAAGAAGTTTGAACCAGGGCTGGAGAGATTGCTCAGTGGGTAAGTTACTTGCCTCTAGTGCCAAAGGCCCCGGGTTCAATTCCCCAGTACCCACATAAGCCAGACCCACAAGGTGGTGGCCCTGGTTTTCTCTCTCTCTCTCTCTCTCTCTCTCTCTCTCTCTCTCTCTCTCTCTCTCTCTCTCTCTCTGCTTGAAAATGGATAAATAAAATATTTCATAAAAAAGATGTTTGGACCAAACAATAAAATAATTAAAAGTATAAAGGGTCTGACATACCTTTTCTGAATGTTAAAAATATTTCATTACTCAAACATACATATTCTATATTATATTTTCAGCAAAACATCCTATTTAAAGATGCATTATTATTTTCTGAACATTAGTTGTCATTTAACTACTTTCTCAAGTTAACATCCATAGAATTATGTAAAACTAAGACCCAGAGTAAGCCTCATCTCTGTTTCCCAAGGACTCCATTTTGAACAACCTCAACACAAGATCCGAAAGCATCCTCTCTTGAGGCTGTGAAGTGTGAGGATTTATCAGTGTGGGAATTCCTCCCAGTGACAGAATCCACTTGGCTCTAACTTATGATTCAAAGTGTGAGAACAGAGAAAGACGGTTTGATTCTTAGAGGTGTTACTGTGAGAAAATTAAAAAAAAAGTGATTACACCAATAGGTTGCAACTCCAAAGTGTCAAACAATATAATTTTGGAGAAAGATAGACTTCAAAGGACTTATGTTATTATTACAGCCTTCCTTTATAAATAGTAGATAAAACTGTGGTGACACAGGCCTTTAATCCCAGCACTTGGGAGGCTGAGGTAGGAGGATCGCTCTGAGTTTGAAGCCACCCTGAGACTATATAGTGAATTCCAGGTCAACCTGGACTAGAGTGAGACCATACCCTGAAAAACCAAAATCAACCAAACAAAAACAATTTCAACTTTATTCTTGCTAGAAATGAGACACGGTTCTCTCTCAAGGTATGATTTAAAGTTTTTTTTTTTAATCAAAACTACAAATTTCCTCTTTAATTTGGGAAGCAGGGGATAGAGAATAATTATGGGAATTGCTAGCTTCAGTGAGATTCTTGGATTGTGTAACTCTGAACAAGGTTTAGGGAGAGTTAAATGATGAATTGAAAATGAAAACTTCTGGCCAATACTTTGAGTTTTTTTTTTCAAATCTTTATTATCCAAAATAAGATACATTGTATGAGCAAACATTGTGTTGGCACCCCCATTTCCCTCCTCCCTGCCCCCAATCCACTGGGTATCCTTCTCAGTGGGCACACTGGGTCAGTCCATGGGGGAGGGGGTTATGGATAGCACAGGAAGCAGCCAGGTTCACCCCTTTTTCAAGCTATTGAGGAACAAAAACAGGGGTGAGAAAAGCCAAATCTAACCTTCAGTGATACAGATATGATTATGGTTTTTGTTTTAATAAAAACTCAGAGTGGTGGGATAAGTGAGAGTACTTTGAGTTTTATTAAAATAATAGCCATAATCTTATGTCTGTATCACTAAGGGTTAGATTTGGCTTTTCTCACCCTTGTTTTTGTTCATCAATAGCTTGAATATTGTTACTTTAATGGTGAGGTATGGGTAGGTTGTTTGTGTGCTTACAAAGATGTGTGTGTGTGTGTGTGTGTGTTTGTGTGTGTGTGTGTGTTTGTGTGTGTGTGTGCGCGCGCGCGTGCACACACGTGTGTACTGACTGTCCCACATAGCAGTCAGCGCGCATAGACGAATTGGCTAGATTGGACACTCACTCTGACTTGTGAAGGATGGGCTGTGAAAGGACTGGATCATTGGGAATTAAGCAAAACCATAGAATATGGTTTTGGTTTTCTCATTGGTATGTGGTAGAAACATGAACCTGACCTTGGGAAGTGGATTTGTGTATTATTATAATATTCTGCACAGAAATAGATATCATCCATGTGGATGAAAGGGAATCCCTGTCAACTCACACTGTCAGTGAACTTGGGAAGAGGTTTATCCTGGATCAAAAACCTGCTTTCTTGCCACAGAGTTCAGAGGGACCCATATCAGGAATAGGTGGGTCCCTGACAGCTATGGATTTCCACCGGAAGCCATGTTGGGGTGTAGCTTGAGGAGAGAGTTAGAGCAGAAGATATTGAGAACTTCCTGGAGAGGTAGACACAAGGAAGAAAGTCAGCAGAGTGTTTGTCAAGAAACCCCAAAGCTTAATTGTGACAAAAACTAGAAATACTTACATACAATAGGCTTTGTATGTTGAAACCACATAAAGCTGGATGTGGTGGTAAGCATCTCTGATTCCAGCCAGCCCTCTGGGGCAAGATGGGTGGTGGAGACAGGAGAATCCTGGAAGACTGCCTGCCAGCTACTCTGGTGTATACAGTGGTGTACAACATTGTGTCTCAAACAAGGTAGAAGGTGGGGGCCAACAAAGGAAGTTATTGTCTACCCCCACATGCATGCTGTGATACTCGAACACGCACACCCCCCCCACATCATGCTTATACACACATCATACACATACTCACACATTATAGACACATACACACGTCATGCTTATACACATACGCACATGTCATGCTTATACACATCATACACATATGCACACATGATAAAGATACATACACACATAGCATGCACATGGGCACTTACCTGTCCACCATGGCAGGTCGTTCTCCTTTCTACCACCTTCCTACCAGTAAATAACCCTGTGAAGTTGGGTGTGCTTACATCTCCTGTCAGATTACTCCCACGTGCTCCACCTCGTCCTTATTTTACCCAACAAATCCCTTCTCACGCTGAAGAACCTCCATGTTTATTGGAGTTTTTGGATTATTATATTTTTTTATAATTATCCTAGACTGTTTTACTCATGAAACATGGCTCCACATGCATAAGGGTGTGCCAGGGTCTCCTGCCACTGCAAATGAATGCCCATCTGGTTTTACTGGGGAATTGAATCTGGGGTAGCAGGCTTTGCAAGCAAGTGCTTTAAATCGTCCAGCCATCTCTCCAGAACACCTCAATCATTTGTTTTCAATCCTGGAAATATGGTGATATCATACAAAGTTTAACAGGTATAACATGTAATGTAATTATATATAATTAAAGTGATAGTGCATTTTCTTCTATTATGAAACATTCATGGAGAGTATTTTTTGTTGTTTATATGAATTTTTTCAAGATAAATACATGTTAAATATATTGAATGATATAATAATTAAATGATCATGCAACAATAATCTTTTCATTACTTTATTGTCTGCAGACACACTTCTAAGGACTAGTATGCACAATATTTTCAACATGGAAACAAGCATCATAATTCTCTATTTTATCGGGTGGTATTCATTCAGTCTGAATCTAAAGTTCTAAATAGGTTTTTCTTATTTCTTTGGCTTGAAGTGCAATTATTTTTATTCTGTCATCAATAAAATCTTTAATTTCATAACAATTTCTTGTGGTTTGGTTTTTAATCATATTTTAATATCCAAATACTAAAACTGAAAACTAAATTGTGTTCCATGGTAATAGATAGAGTCCTTTTTGTCCTCAGGATGATCCTCATAGGGAAGCTCCACCTAAAATGAAGTTATGATAGTCCTGAGGGTTATGGTATAAAGATCAGTTCACCCTTAAAACCACCTATGGTGGTTTGACTATGAAATGTTCCTCACAGTCCCATGTGTTTTGAATCCTTGGTCCCCAGTTGGTGGCAATCTGGAGGAGTAGTGGAGTGTTTGGGAGGTAGAGGCTTGCTAGAGGAGGTGAGTTGCTGGGTGCTGACCTAGGGGTCTGTTTGTCAAGCCCTATTGGGTGTTAGCTAGCTAACTCATTTGGCCGTCTTCCTTCCTATTGATGTGGAAATGTGACCCAGCCTTACTCATCAGGCCTGCTATCATTTCTCTGCTGGAAACTATAAGCTGAAATAAATCCTTTCATCCTTCTGGCTAGGTGTTTTGTTCCAGCAATAAGGAGGAAAAAGCAACACTTACCTATTCTATATTTTAAATATCTGTTAATTAGCTTTCAACACTTTTCATCTTGAACACTACCGCTTGGTTGAATGTGTCATATCTTACATTTATTTGTGTTATTTTACTTTATTTCAATTGTTACTGTCTTCATCTTTTCGCGTGAACTCAAACATTTTATAGTGGAAATATGCTCACGTTTCCACCCCTTCCCCACTCTCCAGTCTGCTGAGACCATACCCCCTAACTGACTTTGAAAGTAAGTTCCAGAACCACATAGTATCCACAGCGTGATGGAACCTTATACCAGGGGAGGTAGGTAGGCAGGACATTGTTCTGTGGCAGAGGCAGTAGACCAGACCGGTGGCTTGAGCAAGCCAGCATTATCACAGTGATCAACCTGCCCAGAGCCTGCCTGGAAAAACATGTATTTTTAATTCCTAAGCTTACTGGCCTCCACAACATATGGCGACTTTTTGACTTTTGCAGCTTAGCTGGAGGTCAACTATCTGGAGTCTTAGAAACTTTCCAACACATTTCTTCATGTCCATTTTCCTGAACGAAATCTTTCCTGTTGAAGATGCATACACTCTGTGAGTTTTCTGACTCAACTCCTTTCTGATGTTGTTGTTGTTGTTTTTTTCCTATTGCCTTTAGGTTTGAAGGTCACCATGCTAAACAGTCTACAAGGTCCTAGTTTAGCCTTCTCTCTTCCTGGTCACCCAAGTTCAGGATGCTATAGTTGCTGATATTTTCAGGAAAGGAAAATCAGTCAGTTCCAGTGCTGGGATCTTTGGAATTGGTCATCATGTCTAGCCTTTCCAGGGCTATTTGCTATCATTTTCAATTCTAGTACTCCCTTAACAAAATCTCTTATTACTGTTGCTAAAATATTCTTAGCGGTACCCTGCTTAGAACATTTTAATGATCTCCTGATATCTATTAAAAGAGGAGAAATGTAGTCTTCAGCCAAATCCTTGCTCTATATTCTCCTCAGATAGCTTGATACATGCAAACAGAATCAGGTCACATACTGCTCACATATGAAGCCTCTCTTCTCACACAGTGTCGTGTGTCTGGGATCCCTGTTTGGTTCCAGACATCCTTCAATCTGCCTGTGGATATCATCTCATTTCTCATGAAACTTGGCATAAGGTATTTAAACTTAAAAAAATTCTGAGTCAAGTGTATGTTCTCATTAATTGCATATGAAATTTGTCTTGTGAGTATTATTCATTAATACTTACTGAGTCAAATACTGTAAAACCTTTTCTTTATTTACTCTTATATTTCTCAATGATCTGGAGTAAAGCTCACAAATCCTAATTCTTATGGAGACATTATTTGCTACCAGAGGAAATGTTGGGCCATCATCCACACACATGATTGAAGTCCTACTAGCAATAAAGCTCTGCTGGTAATTTTAAAAATATTTGAAATTTGAATAGATTCAATCATACAGACATTAAAGAACAAAACAGATATAGTTTTCTTTTGACTAGTAAGAAAATATTGAAGCTAAGTCCACTAAAATTCCAGTCGCGAAAATACCCTCAGTCTTTAAAATCATGTAAACCAAATGAAATAATTTTATGAAAGAAGTGAGTGGGTATTATTTCCAGGAAGCAATGGATTCCTGAAGCTTTCTTGATGTGTTCCAAAGATACCTGATTGATCATGAGGGATTTTTCAGTTTACCAGTGGCACCAGGGAGGCGGGGGCTGGGCTTTGCTCTGTTTCTGTCTGTGTGAGAAGGAATAGGAGAGTTGTGGGGGGAAACAGCTCTTTAACTCTACATAGATCCTGACAAAAATAGAAAGCAGAGAACAGAAAATTACTAGGTTAGGTACTGTACATCCTGTTTGTGAAAAAGGCCTTCTTTCACATGAATGTCAAAGAGAATTCTCTTTTGTGTATATTCTAACACACAGTCTGCGTATACTCTAACATTCATTTTAGCAAAAGAATGGGAAAGTCCAAGTATTTTATATAAAATCTGTGCTTGAATTCTGGGTACTTTTTTTTTGCTTAAATTTTACGTCAATCTCTTTTGAATTTTATTTAACGGGGTGTTGAACTTCCAGTGTGGGCATTTAATTATACTTCAATCTCCCTTGAATTATATTTATTAGAGTGCTGGGCTTCCAGTGTGGGCATTATTTCCCCTTTTGGGGCAAATGGTTTTCTAAGTCCAGCAAGGTTTCATTTTGCCTGATACTCACATGGTTTTATGATTTACCATGATTCTATATTTTATTTTAAGAAACATGGGATTATTGACATACAAATGTATGATAAACTAAATCTCCTACAGCACTAAAGCATTTCTAGAATATAACTTCCTGAGTAGAATGGATCTTGGGAAGGTATAAAACATGATAGCCATATTCCATTAATTAAGAGCAGTTTGTTAGAAGGGAAAAAATGGGGGAAAGTGTACTGGTATGAAATCATGATGGGAAATCTATAATATTTTATGATATTCCCAAGAAGACACATCAATTCATTTGAAATACAGGATGTGAGCATGAAAAATCCCATAAGCCATAATGGTGGCTCCTGTGAAACAGTAAATATTAGGATATATCTAAAAAAAACAACAGACATTAAAAAGCCATTCAACAGTTATGTTCTCCTGGGTTTTGTTTCTCTAAACATACACAAATTTATGTTGTTTTCAAAAACGATCCTCAAATAAAATACAAGTCTTATAACAAACATTTAATTTTATAGTTGTTGCAGTCAGTCACATGCCACTGAGCTGAATCTCCAAACCAGGCAATTACTAAAAAGGTCAAGTTGACAACAAAACTTAACCATCACAAATCTATCCCTTGTCAACTTGACATCAAACCATATCTCCTTACATCATACTTAATTTCCAAATGAAGACAGTAACAAGATCATAATTCCACCTAACATGATATCCCATGTACAACCAGAAACACGTAATCTCCCCCCAACACAAGGCAAGCTCCCTTAACTGTGACTTCTGTAAAATCAAACAGGTTACAAACTTTTAACATATAATGGCACAGAGTAAACATTTCCAACTTCTATGAGGCACAACAAGAAGAGACTGGATCAATGCAAATTCACCAACCATTATGCAAACATCAAACATCTGTAGTTCAAGTCTGATATCACAACCAATGTCTCTGGATTTTCCAATTCAACCCCTCCAGATTGTCTGAGTAGCTGGGGAAAACTTCCATCCCCATCCTGAGCCAACAGCACTCCATGGTAGCCCTTGCACAATTCTGGTATATCTTAAGTATCTTCAGATCTTCATTGCAAACCATGGTCCATTTTCTAATGGCTTCACTCACTGATCAGAGACTTCACACCCTCTTCCATATACCGAATCTCAGCAACGGCTCCTGGAACCATGTACACTTCATGCCCCCCTCCATGCATGCATTTCTAATGCTTCCAAAAGCAATACAAGTTATGCAGGACACAGCTATATTAATTCAGGGTTGGGTTGAAATAAACCTTGAAGAGCAGGTTCCTTCTTTTCAGCCATTTCCTTTCAAAAGAGTTTGCACAGTCTATCATTCATTCCTTCCTGGGTGGAAACACCTCAGGCATCCCTTCCGTTGCTTCAATGTAGAGCAGCTGGGCTAGCTTCTTTAGGATTGCTAATGTGTTGACAACAGCAGCTTCAGTAACCTAAAGCCAATCTCTGTGCCAGTAAGTTATACTTGCTGTGAGTTTTATCCAAACTTAGATATTAAATTCTCAGTTCCATATTGTTAGCCAAACACATCAGTTCATTACTTAAATTCAACCTTGATCAAGCTCTCTGGGAATGGGTAGTAGAATACAGCCAACTCTTATTCAAGTAACAGTTCTAATAACTTTCTCTTCAGTCTCTCCTTCCCCATGGAAAGTTCACAAGCCAAGCCTCCAAATGCAATTCTATCTGCACTTTGCAATTTCAAATTCTCAACAGAATAAAACTTGACTAATCTCACTGAAATGCATCTTCAGTTGCAAGTACCAAACACATGTCCATTCCTCCAACACACAAGTTCCAGAAGACCAAAATCCACGTGGTCAGATTCATCTCTGTATCATCACCCCAGGTCCTGGTATCACATCTGTCGTAGTCACGTGCACCTGGGATGAATCTCCAAACCAGGCACAGTTATTGGAGGAAAAGATTTATTGAAACTACAGATTTAGGGGAAGTTCCATAATGGAAAATAAAAAGGTTGGAACTGCACTGCCCTCCCAGGAAGGGATGTTCATTTCTAGCTCCCCTGAGCTTACATCCTGCCCCTACTGAGAGGGCTGCCTTCTTGTGAACATCCTCGGAGACCCACCCAAGATTATTGAAAAGGTCAAATTGAAACCAAAACTTAACCATTGTAGGAGGAGGGAGCGGCTCAAAAGGGCCTGAGAAGGCCTAAGGAGACTGTCCTAGAGAAACATGATCTCACACATGCACAATAAATACTTCCTCTTCAGCCAACCTGGATCTGCCTTGATGACTAGCAATGGCTGACCATGAAAACACAAGATCAATGGAACCAATGAGGGAGAGACACCACATCTCTAGAAGCTGGGGAGCCAATAGGGTGCTGGGAGGGGATATGAAGGCAAGTCTGCTTCTGCTTCTCCCCTGACTCCTGGTGTCTGTGTCATTGTGGGCATTCATGCTGGCCCACAGCAAACTGTCACAACAGTTAACACACACATCCACTAAGTATGAACACAGAACTCATTTCTACGACAAAATGTCATCTAGCTTTATAAGAATTCATTAAGTTCCATCAAAACTGAAATAAGTACATATAGTTCCTTGAGTCTTGGCTCTTAGGGAAGAAGTCTCATTTAAAAATATGAAAGTATAATTTCCTCACCGGTCCCCTGAATACATGGAATTAAAGTCTCAAGGAATAACTAAGTAATCACATTTAACCAGCAGAGACCACCTCAAGCTCAAACTTGAGAACTCAACCAAATCACATTAAAACAACTGACTCCTTAACTCCCTCTCTCCACTGAGCAGAAGCCCAAGGCCAGAGAGCATAAAACTCATGGGATTCATGAAGAAAGAGCACAGCTTTTCTCCCTGGCATTAAGAAAGATTGAAACTTCCCTAAAAATCCAATTTGGGATATCTCAGAGAGTAAATGATATGCAATGAAGTCAGGGCATCGAAATCCAGGGGTCAGACAATTTCATTTCCCATTGGCCCTACTTGGGCTGACAGCACACACTGTTGATTTATTTTGACTCAAGGCAGAAGAGAGTGGGGGGAGAAAACAGCAAGAAGCTGTCTGCAGGCTCTCCTTTGGCACAGGATGGGCTGTTAATCCCCCAAGGGTTAAGTGGTAGTGAGAACCTAGCCTGGCATGCCATCCCATGCTGGTACCCTGCCTGGGAGCACCACACTAGATAGATGTTGTGCTCAGCCACCAAGTGAACGAGCTGGGGAAGTGAGAACTCAAGCGAGAGTGAATTTCCCACATTAGGGAACTGTGCTGTGAATTCCTTGCAGCTTGCTCTGAAAGAACTCATTTGAAGCTCCAGCAGGAGGCAGGCATCTGGACACCTGCCATACACACGGCATTGAGAAGCGTCCAGGTTACACAGGGGCAGGTGGACTGCGTGCCAACTTCTGGTCCTCTCTTGTTCTTTTAATAGACACTGGCCTCCTGCTTCCTCTGAGTAAGGGCATCAGGAATTTATTTCTTTCACATGTTGGTTTTCAACCTAAGCTTAGATTTCAGAAAGGGTGCCCGAGGTACGGCGTTTTTTAAATACTTAAAATAGATTTAGTTTTCTCTAAGGTACCAGCCTTCAAAGATATGCAATTTTATACAAAAGTCATGTGGTTCAGTGGCAGATGTATAAGAATTCAATAATTGATAAGATCAGGAGACATTTGGTTAGAAGGGGAAAGATGTCATAAATTTTTCTGACTGCATTCAACCTTAGCATCTTGGCAGGTTGCTCAGTGGCCATGACCTGTGTGCCCTGTCACACGTTATATAGTTTGTATAGATTTATACATTTGATTATTTTTCAGTGAAAAGGAAAATAACAGTTAATATATTTTCTATGTTAGCTAAAAAAGCATCACTTCCTGTATTGTTTGAAATTGTAGAAATTATAAATACTTATGAAATAAAAGTTTTTTAAAATTAGTCAGCAAAATTTGACCACATTTAAAAACTTTGGGGCCATTTTTTAACCACATCTTAATTAAGGCACAGATCAACTGTCTATATTTGGTCCTTAACTCGGTCTCTGCAGTATTCAGGCTACCCTCCTGTCTCTCCTGGCATATCTCACACATAGTAGTATCAAGAAATATATGTATATATTTGCATATATAAACATTTATAATGTGCACACAGATAAAGCAAGATATGTTATAGGATGTTTATTGTAACATTAGTGGGTAATTTCAAAATATAACTAGGTTAACTATACAAATATTTAATTTTATTCATTTTATTAATTCCTTTTTTTTTTGAGGTAGGATCTCACTCTAGCCCAGGCTGACCTTGAATTCACTCTATAGTTACAGGGTGGCTTCAAACTCATTCTGATCCTCCTGCCTTTGCCTCCTGAGTGCTGGGACTAAAGGTGTGAGCCACCACACCCAGCTATATATATATACAAATTTAAACACATCTATATACTTTCAATAGTTTTAAAATGGTGAGGTCTCCCATCTCCACCCCCTCAAAGTAGATCTGAAAGAAAGAAAGTAAACTTTCCCTTGTCTGTAAACTACTCATGTTCCTCACCTCCTTTGGAGTCTCATTTAACTGTTTTTAACTTTATTGAGATACTCCACTTCTCCTTTGATATTTAAGTTTTATTTTCTATGAATATATAACATAGCTGATATATAATATATAGCAGCACTCTGGAAAATTTCATGAAATGACCACAAATCCAAGTAAATAATATATTTCCGCAGTCTTAGAATGCACTACTGGTATTGAAGTTTAGTAAATTCTAGCTACCTCACTTTCTAGTCCATATGATCTTCAAGCACGTTTGATAATTTTCTGTGTTGTCATTGGAATGAAAAATTTCACAAAACACCTTTTGATCCATTTTAACAGATTCTATGTATATAAATGTACACACAGTACCTTTTTCCAAATGAAATGGTACATTCATGCATGGTATATAGAATATGTTCTGTAGATATACTATATATTCATGTAATAATTATTATCATAGGTGGATATATATACTACATAAATAACTATACATGTTATCTTTATGCACATATACCTATTTGTATACAGTATTCTGGAAAAAACACAACTAATTGACTATAAAATAACTATTATAAAAGAAAGCTAATTATATAGCTAGAAATATTAACACATTGGGCTGGAGAAATGGCTCAGCGGGTAAGGCACTCGCCTCCAGTGCCTAAGGCCTCTGGTTCAATTCCTCAGGACCCACATATACCAGACCCACAAGGTGGTGGCCCTGGTGCTCTCTCTCTCTCTGATTGAAAATGAATAAATAAAATATTAAAAATAAGAAATATTAAGACATATTTATTTGACTCTGTCGTGATTTAGAGAATTTTTTGACACTAAACATTGCATTTTGATTCTGAAATTTAGTGAGAAGTTTTCTGCCATACCAAAGTGTGTGGTTAAATCAATGGTATATGATCACATAGGAAATGAGATATTATTATCTGCAGATATCACACCAGCAAGGCTCTGGGAGCTAGACTGTCACTAAGAAAGGATGAACTATGGGCCAGAAAGATGCAGTCAGAGAAAGATTTCTGAAAAATATAGTAAGACTGAAAACAGGACCGTGTATACCCTGCTCCACTTTCAGCTCTGAAATTAAACAAGATCCCATCATTTATCCTGTGTGGCCAGTATTTAATAACTGCCTTCGAGATAAAACTATCAAGAATATTTACCCCCAAATCAAAGTCCCACCAACCCCCAGATTCAAACTACAAACTCAGGGATTGTCTGTTGGATGTGCTTAACTGAAGCATCTTAAAGACATTCTGCCCTATGCTAATCAGGTACAGTATGCTCAAAAGCAGGCCTAGAATCTCATTCCATCTCAGCTTATTAACATATGTTTAAATCAGCATTATAAAGGCAAGTTTCTGTGTTATTCCCTTAGAAGGTTTACTTTTAGATCCATGATTGGTTTAGTTATTGTGGTAGGAGGTGAGGGTTCTGCCTTATTTCTGTCCATGTTGATAGACTATTTGACCAGTACCAGTTATCAAAGCTCTCACTGAGTCCCAGATCCACTATATTCTATCTGTTATGCATGCAAAGCCAATGTAGAACCCAGATATAATCTTTTATTTTTGTCCAACAAGCAAGCTCTGGATTACAGCAGTGAAAATGGCATGCTCACAGCTAAATAAAAAAAACAAAAAACAGTATTTGAGAATATTTTAAGAGCCAAATTCATATTTCTTCTGACCTTATATATTTTTTAAATTTTTTAAAATTATCCATGAGTTACATTATTTAGTGGGCAAACAATAGTTGTTATCCCCAATTCCCCGATGCTCCCCCTCCACCATCCCCAATCAGCTCCGTGGGTCGTCTGGATCAGTCCTTGTGACAGGGGACCATGGATAGCCTAGTATTCAGCCAGGTTCTCCTGGCCCTAGTATGTTGTTACTGAGGGGTGCCATGCCTCTAGATAGTCTCCCCCACCACGGCTCTCACAATCTTTCCGCCCCCTCTTCTGCTCAGTTCCCTGAGTCGTGGTGGGTGAGTATTAAGGCTGCTTTATTGTTGTGAGCTTAGGGGTCTTTGTGTCAAAAATCATTGGTTTCTGTCTCACAGGCTTATCCTGTGTTGATTGAATGGCTGTGGCTGTGGGTCCCTTATTCATCCCATCATTCTCTGTGGGGTTCCATATGGATCCTCCATGATATGACTGTAGTGGCTCCTCTCTTGACAGGATCTCAGCTATCAGCCTATGGTCGGTTGGTAGGGTTGGATGGGCCCCGGCTCTCTTACTGCATACTGAAAAACACAAACATAATCTCCATCGGAGAGTGAGGTCAGTGTACATTAACAAATATACACAATTCTGGATTACCTAGATTCTATTTTTAGTAGTCTCCCCGTCAATCGCTTCCATAGTGCATCTTGTCTTGGGAGCCCAAGAGTATGGATCTGGTGCCTATCGCCCTGCATCCCAAGTTCCAGACAAGGAACTTCACTGAATGGAAAATTTGGCCAAATTTGAAAGATGTTGATTGTCTCCCCCAGGCCCAGGCTTCTCCATTACACAAGTGCTCCTTTCTTGGTTCACTTTTCTCTCCCAGTAGGAGGTGTGGTCTGCCTGCTCATGGCTGCAGATTATGTTTCATGTCAGTGGTCTCTGTTTACTCCAGCTGTCATTGATCAGTTTCCCCTGGAAGCCTGTGCAGTGCCTTCCAGTACTACACTAATTGTCTTCTGGGAGATGGATACTGTTCCGGACCTCGAAATGTCTCTCGATGGGGAGGGCACTCAAGGGCTTTGACAGAATTCTGTCTTGTTGTTGGAGCCTTATGGGTCCCTTTGGTCAACATCTCAGTGAGGGAAGGAACCGGTGGTTGGAGCCAGGGTTTGTCAGGCTGATCTAATTGTTCATAGGCTTAGACTCTCTCCCCTAACACTCATGGCCCCTGTTGCCAGTCGACTCCCACTACTTTCTCAATAGGTTACAGTATGCTCGTGAGGATTTTATGTTTTTGAACCTAATATAGTTTAGCCTCATGCTTAAGCCATTTCCCTCCCCCCATCCCTTACCCCTCATTCATAACCTCTCACTTATTTCTACTAGTCTGCGTAGAGTTTACAGTTATCCTGGTTAAGTACCGCCTATGAGGGAGAATATGCGGCATTTGATTCTCTGTTCTTTTGAGTGTTCACTTAGTAAGATTTGCTCGAAGTCAGACCATTTTTTTCCTAAATTTTGATATGTCATTTTTCCTTTCAGCTAAGTAAAATTCCATCGTGTAAATATACCACAGTTTCGCTGTCCATTCCTCCATGGATGGGCATTTGGGTTGATTCCAATTCTTAGCTATTATGAATTGAGCTGCTATAAATATAGTTGTACAAATGTTTCTGCGTTGAGATGTGACATCTTGTGGATAGATGTCTAGTAGAGGGATAGCTGGGTCCACTGGTAGTTCTATGTCCATTCTGTTCAGAAATCTCCACACTGCTTTCCATAGCGGTTGAACAAGTTTGCAATCCCACCAGCAGTAAATGAGGGTTCCTTTTTCCCTGCATCCTCGCCAGCAATGATTGTTGTTGGTTTTCTTTATGATTGCCATTCTGACTGGGGAAAGGCGGTATCTCATTGTGGTTTTGATTTGCATTCCCCTGATGCTTAAGGATGTTGAGCACTTTCTCAGTTGAGAAAAGGCCATTTGTGTTTCCTCCTCTGTGAATTCTCTGTTGAGATCAGTGCCCCATTTTGTGAGGGGGAAGTTTGCTTTTTTGTTATTAATTTTTTTGAGTTCTCTGTAGGTTCTGGAAATTAGGCCTCTGTCAGAGTTGTAGCTGGCGAAAATCATCTCCCAGTTTGAAGGGGGTCTACTGACTCTGAGAACGATGTTTTTGTCTGTACAGACGCTTTTCGGTCTGATCAGGTCCCATTGGTTAAGTGACTGTTGCACTTCCTGGGCTACTGGGGATTTGCTCAGGAAGTTGTTCCCTACTCCTATCTCATGTAGGGTTCCTCCTACTTTTTCTTCCAGGGTATTCAGGGTTACAGGATTATAGTTTTGGTTTATCTAAAATTATAAATATGTTTTCTGAAAAAATAAAAGTAAAACTGTGGGTGTTGCCTAAATATTGGGAATATTATAAAAAGTAGGCAGTACCTTGGAGATTTTTTTCTGCTTCACAATGAGAGCATTGCTAGGGTGGTGTTTGTGAGTAGCTTTTTGTGTGTGTACATATGTGTGCACATGCATGTGTGTCTGAGGGTCACGTGATGATGGGAGACAGACGGGAAAGTACTGTTGAGATTACATGATATTTTAGTAGCAAGTTTCTACAGTTGAGACATTGCTCTAGATTACTGAAACCATGAGATTTTTGGCGTATTTTATGATAACACATAAGCATAGATAGGGTAAGGCTGGTGTTCAACTGACCGTTAAGATGATTGAACAAACAGGAGAACAAATATTCATTGTACAAATCTAATATCGTCATACTGGGCTGGAGAGATGGCTCAGTGGTTAAGGCACTTGCCTCCAGTGCCTAAGGCCCCGGGTTCAATTCCTCAGGATCCACATAAGCTAGACCCACAAGGTGGTGGCCCTGGTGTTCTCTCTCTCTTTCTCTCTCTCTCTTTCTCTTTCTCTATCTATCTATCTATCTATCTATCTATCTCTATCTCTATCTCTCTGCTTGAAAATGAATAAAATATTTTTAAAAATATTGTCATACTAATATATTTCCAATAATCTCATTACTTCAAATCACTGTATTCTCTTGCCAGCTTTTAGACTTTATTTATAGTGAAATAAAGAAAGGTTTTTTAATTTTACATTTCTCAGTTATAGTCTTCATACTTGGCCCAAGCTCTGTTCTCTCTCTCTCTCTCTCTCTCTCTCTCTCTCTCTCTCTCTCTCTGTCTTTTAGAATATGTGTGTTATGATGTGTGATGTGACATGTGTGTGGTATATACATGTGTGCAGATGTTTTACCCGATGTATGCATGGAACCAGATGTGAACCTCAGGAGTCCTCGTCTGTCATTCCTCCTGTATTTCTTTGAGATAGAGTCTCTCCTTCAACCTAGAGCTCTGGTCTTCACTCCCTGCAGGACTATAGTTATGTATGTACATGGCTACAACTAGGTTTTCATGTGGATGCTGGTATATCAAACAGGTGGTTTCGGACCCTCATGTTTAAATGGACAACACTCTTAACAGCTTGGTCATCTCTCTAGCCCCTCGAGTACTTCTTAAGAAAATATAGGAATCATCTTTCCTGTCCTTGCTTAGTTTTTAAAGATGTTTTATATTTTGAATTTAGTTTTTCAAAACTCACCTTAATAACTTAAGTATTTACTACATTAATTTTCATTTTTTTTGTTTTATACATTCTCATTAAATGTGGGCTACTTCTCAATGTGTTAGCCCCCCAAATTTGTGGGGTACTCTGTCCTTCTTTCTCTCTTTGCCTTTGATGTGATTATCAGAGGTAATATTCTACTCTCTTCTAGAAAGAATGCCTTCTGGTTTGACTCCAAGCTCTTTTATTGCATCCCTTATTGTTCTATGTGACATTTTATTCCTTATAGAACTCATGTATGTATTTGATTTTAATTAATGTTTATTGGTCAATATAGATATATTTTTTAAAAAAATTCATAAGATGCCTGAGTTATTTAAGCTAATTCCATGTTATCAAATTTCCCAACTCAATAATAATAATAATAACAGCAGCAACAACAATTTTAAAATGTCTCTAAGTGTAATGGGATAATGTATCTTTGAAGTTTTGTACTATTAAACCAACACCCAGGTATAATTAGAATTATATTGCAATCCCATTTAAATACTTTATTTTTTTATTGTCACCTTCTCCATAGAACTCTTAGCACTAAGGTAGAAATGGTCAAATAGCTCATTGGCACACTGAAGTAAGGTGATTCCAACTACCAGAATTTTGCCTACACAGCGGGCTTGTGTAGTGCACACTCAGGTAATAATGCGAGCATTAAAGGAAATGAAAGTGTCGTGGTGAATATGAGGGAAACAGATGTTAGTCAGTGTGGGAGACAAATGGGGGAAATTAAATAGAAAATATCAACCCAAAGGAGAATAAACATTCCAAACTCAAGTCCAATTAAAGAAGTGCTTACAGGAGATAAAGGGTGTCCCATAGAAAGATGACTGCACCATCTTTTGATTCTAAAGACACGTGTTAATTGTCAATGCCTGCAGCCTGAACCAGTCACTAGACTGAGATTTCTGTTGGAACACACACAAAAAGAAATATAAACGACTGGATTAACGTTGCTTGGCTAAATGAATATATTATCCTCACGAAACTGCCATCTACATATCTACGTTTACACTCATATATCAGTGTTTCTCTCCTACTTGATTAGAGAACCTTCTCTTTTCAGATGGTGGTGACCACTAGGGAAACTCAAAACTCATTAAAGTGCTAAGATGAAGAGACAGCGGAGTGCTCTGCGCCAAGACATCTTTGTCACATCCTTGCAGAGGGAGCAATGGAAAGAATGTAAGAACCAAAGGACGGGAAGGAATGCTTTGGAATATTGTCATCCAGACGCCAAGTGGCCCTTGCATTCATGACCTCAGAGTGGCTGTTGCTACCTTCACCAGACCTGTATGAGGGCAAAAAAAAATGATGAGATCAAAATAGAAGAGGAAAAACTGGAAATGAAAGGGTTCAGTGAAGAGAGATGGGGAGGAGGTGGTGGGAGGAGACTATGATCATTTATATGCATGGAGGTTGTCAAGAAAAATCTAGAATGTTGTCCAAAGCATGTGCTTTGGTTTTAGACTTCTTAGACTTGTGAACACTCCAGGCAATAGGTCAGTGTATCAGAGAGCTAAGAAAATGACCAAAGTCACTTCCCAGCGCATCATGAGATAGTGTTTTCATCACACAGCACATGCTGGTCTCCTGCCTCTGGCCCCTGTGTGATGGGATTATAAGAATGCCAGACCATGGTGGGCTACAACTTCTTTTTACATTCTAGCTCACTCCACACGAGGAGCCCATATTCTGAGGCAAGGTCAGTTTCATCTTTTTTTTTCCTTTTTATTCCATGAAATTATAATTACCTACTTGTTGCTAGGACAAAAAAAAAAAAAAAAAACAGACCAGAGGCTGGAGAGATGGCTCAGCAGTTAAGGTACTTGCCTGCAAAGCCTAAGGACCCAAGATAGATTCCCCAGTACCCACATCGATGCACAAAGTGGTACATAATTCTGGAGTTGGTTTGCAGTGGCTGGAGGCCCTGGCTCACCCATTCTCTCTTTCTCTGCTTGCAAAATAAATGAAAATTAAAGAAAAAAATCAAGCACAGACCAGAAGCTGCTAATAGAAAGCAAGGGTTTGTTTTTGGCTTACAGTCTCAAAGGAAATCGTCATCCAAGCAGGAAAAGCATGGCAGAGCAAAGGCCGAGCCTCGCATTTTGAAAGATCAGCTGGGAGGTAGCAGAAAGAGGGAGCGAGCTCTCAACACCCAGGGTTGGTCAAGGTTCACACCAGTGACATGCCTCCATCTTCAGGTTTCTAACTCCCAGAGGCTTTGCCAGCAGGAGACTGAGTGTGAGAGTCAATCATTCACACATGAGACCATGGGGGGAATGTTACATGCAGACCAGCACATGTGTGATGCTGCATTTGGCTTTATATGTAACCATAATCAGAAGATTCAGATTCCAATAACTGCCTGGACATATGCCTAGATCATCTTGTCATCCTTAAATATTTTAGGCAAAAATGAGCACAGTTAGAAGAAAAGTAGGGATTGCTAGGATAGCGGAAAGAAGGTTAGCTTCAGATCAGAGGAACACAATTGTGCACAATTGTGTCATCCTAAGACACAGAGTCAAAAGAGACCGTTATTCACAATAATTTTCAACTGTAATAAGTGAGCCATCCTAAACATCTGCTCATCTGTAGGCAGAACTAAGCAATATTGTAGGCAGATTTCCATATATCAGGCTTTCACCATGTATTTACCTCTAAAAGTAGACTTTTTATTTTTCTTGTGTGACTTGGCTCTGAGGGATATCTGATGACTTGTTCTGAGGAAAGATAGTTGACTGAAATGTGAGGGAGGGCAGGGAGCAACTGCACAACCCTCTTTTTGTTTTACAAACTCGGTTTCCAACCTGTAATCATGCAGCTCTGGGTTCATAAGGCCCCGTAACCCCAAGCGTGCTGGGGAGGATGCAGGAGGAAATCAGCAGAATGAACAGTGGAAACCTAATGCTCTTTTTCTTCGTACTCTGAGGATGGCTGTCACCTAAACATGTCACTTTTCCTTTTGACCTCTGTCCCTCACTGCACTGAACAGACCCTTAACTCTCCAGTGCTTGTCAACGTCTTCTCCAGACTTTGACACCAGAATGCCATTGAGGCAATAAACAATTTCTGGAAAGAATTGGGCCTATTTCCCTTGTGTTACCAATGAGGAAATAAATGTGAGCTCCACGTAGCTACTCAATAACAGAGAGCTGAAATATTGCCAGCACATTGCTTTTATATCTTTGCTTTTGAATGTTTTACAGTCATGGGTGTCTTGTCATCATCACCTTGTTCTGTCTTTTAGTTTTGGAAAATCGTATGAATTTTATTCATGACAGACATTTGAGGCTTTCTGCATGGTTGGAGAATGAGAGAGTCATGTCTATAATAAATCATATTTTCTTTCTACTCATTGAAAATCATACATTTTTGTTGGGTGTGGTGGTACACTCCTATAATCCTCACACTTGGGAGCCTGAAACAGATGGATCTCAAATTCCAGGCCAGCCTTGGCTATTTAATCTGACTCTGTAAGAAGAAGAAAGAAAAAGAAAGATGGGAAGAAAGAAAAAAGAGAGGAAGAAAGAAAAAACAGAAAAGAAGGAAGGAAGGAAGGCAAAGGGAAGATGAGAAAAGAAAGGAAGGGAGGAAGGCCAAATGTGTATTTAGTAATACATTATTGACCTATAACTAGGATTTTCAAATTTTGGTTTGAATAAGATATAGTTCATATACATGCATATGTATAACATTTGAAATAGAAAACAGATTTATAATGGTCAAATTCATTTCATAAAGGCACTGTGAATTTCCCTGTGTTTTAAAATATATCTTATGAATTTCTCCAACTTGGTCTTTGGGAGTTTTATTTATGCATAAGAACCATGGTCTTGATATATTAGCAGAATTTGCATATTATTGAATTGTGAGATATGCAATAAGTTAAGCATAGGTTCTGTTTTTTTTTTTCACTTAACAGCTATAAGTGGCTGTGAGATCTCAGGTAGACTAACTTTTCTTCTCAATTGTCTAATTTGAAAAATTGGAAAACAATTCCTCCTTGATCAAGTTAAGTACCTGAGCACTTTATATCTGTGAAGCTGTTAGCATAGTGGCAGGACTAATATGCTTTCAACGTTGCTTGTTATTATTATTGACTACTTATAAGACTTTGCTTTTAGGCTAATGGTCCAGACTTACTAAAGTTTGTGTGCTCCATCCTTCCATTTGTTTGTCTTCCCCCTGATAATTTATCTTGCATTGCTAAATTCATATTATAAGTAATTTTATGCTCTGTTTGAAAAACTGCAGATGTACCTAAAAAGAAAAGAAAGTTCTCCGAAAACAAAGGTACAAATGAATGGGTAACTCAGAGCTTGGTAGGTAACTGAGCTCCACTGAGAAAACGGACTTTAAAATATATGGGCCAAAAATTTGTCTGAGGGCTGGTGAGATAGCTTAGTGGTTAAGGTGTTTGCCTGCAAATCAAAAGGACCTGAGTTCAGTTCCCCAGTACCCACATAAAGCCAGACACACAAGATGGCACATGCATTTGGCGTTTGTAGTGGCTGAAGAACCTGGTGCACCCATTCTCTCTCTGTTCATACCTCCATCTGTCAAGTAAATAAATAAAATATATTTAAAATTTGTATGAAGCTTTATCCATCTTAAAAATAAATTTCAAGGGCTGGAGAAATGGTTCAGTGCTTAAGGCACTTGCCTCCAGTGCCTAAGGCCCCTGGTTCAATTCTCCAGGACCCACATAAGCCAGACCCACAAGGTGGTGGCCCTGGTGCTTTCTCTCTCTCTCTCTCTCTCTCTCTCTCTCTCTCTCTCTCTCTCTCTCTCTTTCTCTGTATCTCTCTGCTTGAAAATGAATAAATTAAATTAAAAAATAAATTTCAATATATAAAGCAATGGGCTATGTATCTGTCCTGATAAGTTAGTACATTTTCCATTATCTTATAAGATTCTAATATGATTGTGATGGCTGAGTTTGTTGTCAACTTGACCTGTTAGTCATCTTGGGTGGGTCTCTGAGGATGTTCACAGGAAGGCAGCCTCTCAGTAAGGGAAAGGATATAAGGAAGCTCAAAGAAGCTATAAAGGAACATCCCTTCCTGGGAGGGCAGTGCAGGAAGGAAATTCCAGGAAGCCAACAAGTCTGGGAAAGGACTGCAAGATCCTGCTTTAAGGCTATATAAAGGGGAAGGAAATATCTCTCTTTTCCCTGCCTGTTTGTTGTTATGTGTGTGTGTGTGTGTGTGTGTGTGTGTGTGTGTGTGTGTGTGTGTGTGCGTGCGTGCGTGTGTGTGTATGTGTGTGTGTTGTTGGTGATGGCTTCTCTCTCTCTCTCTCTCTCTCTCTCTGCTTTGACCTGATAAAGGGCACATGACTCTTTTGTCATTATAGAATTTCTTCTGCATCTGTAACCCATAACTGGCTGATTTGGAGGTTAATCCTAGGGGTGCATGACATTTTGCATCATATTAAAGATTCTAATACAATTAATCATCCAAAGCACATGAGAAAGGCTAAAACCATATACAAACTGATAAATATAATTAAGGGTGCTTGATGGGACATAGGCAGAGACACGGACACCAATTAATATTTTCCTTCAGCAAGCACAAAATGATTTTTTCTCAAATTACATGAGTAATAGTATAGAACAGTATATACAGAATTCAGTACTTGTAGCAGGTACCTTATGGTTGCTGGGACAACACACCCAAACAAGCAGGTTCTGTGAGGAGAGAGCTTGTTTCAGGGTTACAGTTTCAAAGGAACAAGGACAGTATGGCACAGTCATACAGTAGAGACATCACTTCCTGTCACCTATCAGCTGGAAGGAAGTGAGCTAACTAGCAAACACCAGTAATACTGGAAGAATAAACCTCAACATCTGTCCCATAGTGACGTGCTTCCTCCAGCAAAGCTCCACCTCCCTAAGTCTCCACAACTCTCCCAAATTGCCAGCAGTTGGGGACATGAGCCTATGGGGGATCCTCCATATTCAAACCACCACAAGCTCTCAGCTTGGAACCAGGAGCCCTTCATGGCTTTTGGAAGTCTTCAGGTACCTGGACCTGAAGGTCTCTCTTCTGGCTCTTTCAGTCTTTTCTTCATCATCCTTAGCTTTTCAGGTGTCTCTCGATAGTGTTCTCTTTCTGCTGCCCTTCTTCTTCCTGCTGGGGTCACTCTTCCACTGCTTGTTGCTTCATCCTGGGGTGTCATGCAGCTGGTTGCCTGACTTTCCCATGGCTTGGCCTTCCAGCTCAGTCATTGCTGCCATAGCCATTCTGCAACTGTGCCATCACAGCCACCATGTGCCAACTTCACTGGGGGCGGAGAGAGAGAGAGAGAGAGAGAGAGAGAGAGAGAGAGAGAGAGAGAGAGAGAGAGAGAGAGAGAGAGAGAGAGAGAATGAACATGGGTGTATCAGGGCCTCTTGTGGCTATAAACCAAACTGCAAATGCATGCACCATTTTGTGCATCTGGCTTTCCATGGGAACTGAAGAATTGAACCTGGATCACTAGGCTTTGCAAGCAAGTGCCTTTATCCACCGAGCCATCTCTCCAGCCTGCCTCCCCACTGCTTCTTTAGAAGTGGTACCAGTTCAGGCTGCATTCCTATAACTAGGAAAGAAAGAAGGATGAGAAAGTGGAGAAAGAGGAGAAGGAGAAAACCAAGATCAGCCTTTGATTGTGTTGATGTTGCATCAGAAAAGAAAGCTGTGCAGGAAAGAGACTCCTGGTGAGCTCCCAGAGGAAGCCTGAACACTCTGCTTATATAGTCTGAGGAGGGGTGTTTGGACCAAATGCATCTATTGGTTTTGGACCAATCACATGCATTTGTTTAGGGCCAATCATATACATTTGTTTTGGACTAATCACATCTATTTGTTTTGGGCTAATTACAGCCATTCATTTTGGACCAGTCACATCCATTTATTTTGGGGCCTATCACAAGGATTTGTGTTAGGCCAATCACGTTTATTTATTTATTTTTTGGCCAACCACATCTGTTTGTGTGAGCCAATTACAGCCATTTGTTTTGGACCAATCACATGTTTGTTTTGTAGCAATCATATCCATTTGTTTTGGACCAATCACAGCCACTTGTTTGAACCAGTCACAGATTTACCTCTTCAGCAACAATCACAGCTATTAAGGTTAGTGTTTTAGACCAATTACAACCCTGCCTTTTAGCAACCATCACAAGGAGGATTCTGTTTGCAACAAACACAGGTTGTCTCAACATCAGGTGCTGTAGTTTCTCTGTTAGACCACCAGAGGAAGTACTAACCCTGTGGCCAGGCTGGACATGGTTGCAGGTTAGCTAAAGTTCATTGAGGCTTCTGTTAGCAAACAGTGCCATGGACACTGATTTGAACAGCCATAGCTGTGGCTGCATCTTTAGAAATCACAATGCTCAGATGCAATCTTCCCATAGTCGTCTGAAGGCATCTGTGGAGTGATTGGGATGGCAGGTGCTGGTCTAAGGATCCTCCACAGTTGGCTGTTTGACTGACAGTCCTTTGGTTGCCTGTACCCATGTGTTATAGTTTGAATAATATCCCCCAATAGATTCAAAAATTTATTATAATTGTGTTTATTAAATTGTTAATTGTCCCCAGCCAGTTCTGGCTGGAGGAGGTGTGTCACCTTGGCCAGATCCTAGAGTTCAGCCCTAAGGTGTTTCTGGGGTGGTTCTGGAATTCTAGCTCTACATATGCAAAAAGCAGTCTGAGCTCAAGCCTGGAGTTCCTCTTGTTTTGCTAGTTTGGAGCATGCTTGCTTGAGGTGCTGGTGGTGGGCTTCTGTTTTTCTCTCTCTGCTTGCTTCTGTAAAAGGAAGCCAGCCTTTTTCCTTAATTTCCCCTGGGTCTGTTACTTCAATAAATACTTTTCCTCCCCAGAATTGTGCCTGGTTTGGAGATTCCTCCCAGCAGCGTGTGACTGACTGCAACACCAGATTAGCATGGGAGAGTCTGGAAGCTGCCAATTACCACGTCAAATTTCCCTAGTTCCATCCCTCCATTATTTTTGCTTATTTACAGGTAAATGATGGGTGCTCTCAATATAGAGAACATGTTGCTAACATTAAGAGTGATTTGATTTTAACACTTCCACAGTCCCTTATTAGTGTAAAATACCTGTCCAGTCTGTGGTATTCATGATATTCCAGTGTTGACACTACCTACACAAGACCTGTATAATAGGAGGCAAAAAAAAACCATGATATCAAAATAAAAGAGAGACTAGTTGGAAAGAAGAAGGGATTTATTGGAGGGGGGATGTAGAAGGAGGGAAAAGGTAGCGTATGGGACGGAATTATAATCATAGAGATTGTCTATATGTACGGAGGTTCTCAATAATAAAAAAAAAATACTTGTCCAGTGACTCAGGGAGAGGGAGAACTCTGCGGTTGGTTCAACCCTCGAGGGCTTCTCATGGCTGGTGAGCACTCTAACTCTGAACTAGAAACATACCACAGGTGAGGTTAGCATCCCTCCCCACTCTCACCACACACACTTTTATTGAGTTTTAGCTTAGCACACAGAGTAATGGGTTGTGGCATTGATGTTATACTTTGTGGTCATGTATTTCATCCCCTCTACCCTGCTGTATAACCTGTGTTATTTATTTCCTCCCCACTTGCTTGGCTACAGTGAGTCTGCTGTACTAGAATAGAGGACACCCCCAGGTTTTTGTCAGCCCAAGCCTGTGCAAATTTATTCAGGTTTTTGTTGATTCCTTCCTAATTCCAGCTTCAAAGACTATTGCTTCCCTCATGCAGACATGTTTTTCTGTGTGAATTACATCTCAGCCTAGAATCTAAGTCATGTTTCTTCTTGCTTGATGTTTACATTACATTGCTTGTTGCATAGTATCTAATACAATTAAAATTCTATGGCAGGAACCAGAGAATTGGTGAGTCATCTGATGTGAACCCTGTGGGCATGGAATACAATGGAAGCCATGACCTGGTGCCAGGAAGAGTAAATGCATATGATCCTCCCACATCACCTCCCATTGCTCATCCAAGGGACTGTCAGCAACTCTGGCACCATAGAAACTGGGTAGAGTGAACTGTTTCACCGAACTGCCTGAGTTTCCTAGAGCAGATGGCTGGATGGTTGAATTTCTAGGTCTATAAATACAGAAAACCATAAACACCCTTTGCCAAAAACTGTATGGTCTTTTTATTCTAATATGTGAGGAAATCTGTCCTTAGTTTCCTGTTTTGAAGGCAAATTTAAGGCATAGTTATGTTTATGGTTAAAAAAAAAAAACAGAAGACCAGAACAGGAAATCAGTCCAGCGTTTTGTCTTTTTGTCTTTGGCACGAAGCTGCCTGTTTCCTTTGTTAGAGAAATGAGAGGCTTGCCCTGCAAAGAGCAATAAATCTTACAAGGTCACATTGTTAATTTCTCTGAAGAGAAAGAGCAAATCCATTGGAATAAATAGCAGGTGTTTTTCTCACATGTTGACAACCTCCATAATAATCTGTGATCATGATTCAGGGGCCTCAGGTCAATGACTGAAGAATGACTAAAGACTTCCCTAAGAAGTGCTGTGGAATACAAAAGATCAGAAATGTGCACCATAAATTAAAACCCTAAGTGCTGCCTTGAAATAAGATATTTTGTCACTTGAAGAATGACAATATTCATTTTAAACTGATAGAAGACTTGCAAAAAACACCCTCTTTGCCCAATAATAATTTAAGGTACTAATGTCACCAATTCTGAGAATGGTGATAATATAGGGAAAAATGTCTTTTAAGCAGTTGACAATGTTGATTCTCTTGCTATTTAGAAAATGCTACTTATATTTCTAAATGCATCCTCTGCAAAATTCAATGCTATAGCCATAGGCATTCGTATAATTAGATAGATGGATAGTCACCTTTGTATGTGGGTGTGGGCTCTGTTCATTCTCAAAGATTTGTATAGAAAAGATCTAAGAAATATCATGGCAGAGCATGGGGAGATGGCTCAGAGGTCAACAGTGCCGGCTTGTAAAGCCTGCCAGCCCAGAATCAATTCTCTAACACCCACATAAAGGGCCAATGTGTCTAAATTTCCTTTGCAGCATGAGACCTTAGTGTACTCACCCCCACCCCGCAAACACACATTCATACCTACATGAACACACACACAAACACAATCACACACATTCATATGTACACAAACACACACACACAAATGAATAACTAAACAAGCAAGAATTGTTATAAAAATTACGGCAAGCTAATGAATTAAAGTCATGATAATTTTAACTAGGTACAAATGGTAAGATGAGAACAATAGTGGCCAAATTCAAGGCTAGCGCTAACATCATCTAAAGTATGTTACCAATCGGTTGATTGAGGTCCCTTTGCTATGAGCAAAGACAGTGACTTGGAGAACCTTCCAGCCTTGGTTCTTGGTGGCTGTTGCAGCCCCAGAAGCCACTTCACCACGAGTGTTCCAGCCTTGTGAAGGCCGTGGCCTGGGGAGCCTTAGCACTACAGTGACAAGTGTGGTGTCTGATGTGCTTAGTCCTCAAGGGTTACTGCTGCTCCCTGGTCTTTCTCCTACAGCTCCACTGTGACCATCACTGTGCTGGCTTCCACTGTGGCTGCTTCTTTCTTTCCTCATTTGACCAACTCAGTTCAGTGTCCTATTCATAGATACCACATGGCAGCACCCTGGGGAGGGGAGGGAGCACAGGGGTTTCCTAGATCGCCCACTACAGCAGTTACTGTCTCCTTGCGGGACAAAACACCCAACCAGAAGCAGTTTAATGAAGGAAAGAGTTTACTTCCAGCTAACAGTTTCCAGGGGATGTTTCATCATGGTGGGAAAGCCAGACATCTCATCAGCAGGGAAGAAGGAGAGAGAGTGAGCTGAGTACAGCGAGCAGAGCTGGGTTATAACACCCTATGACCTGTCTCCAGTGACACACCTCTTCCAGCAAGGATCCACCTTCCAAGGGTCCCACCAGATGGCCATCCAGTGACAAGAACATGAGGCTACAGGGAACATTTTACATTCAATCCACCACACTCACAAAATGGCTGAAACAGCCAACATATATAGCTTTAAAAGGTCTACTTGTGCTTATCACAGCAGACCATCCATCAAAACAGTTATAATGTTGTCACTTTGGCACCAGTCCCGGAGGTTCCTTTGCTAGGTTACTACAGGGCGTTCCTCTGGTCTTGATGGGCTTCAGGGTCACTTAGACTTCTCAAGGTTTGAGATCACAGAAAAACCAGACCAAACTGACTGCATCTTCAGGAGCCAGAGCTGTGTGTGGGCAGCAAGCAGCTGAGCTTATCAGGCACCGTTCTCCAGGTTTCCAGGAAGTGTTCAACATGGCTGTCGCTGGCCAAAGGGAAGTCTGCCTGGCTAGGTCCACATTGTCTAATGGCCACAACATGGAGAGTCCAATGCCTCTTCTTTCCTCATCTTTACTTCTGAAGAGGAAAATAAACATGGCAAGGAGTGCTTCAAGACCCTAACTTTTAAAAAATATTTTATTAACTTATTTTCAAGGAAAGAAAGAGAGAGAAAAAGAGAGAGAATATGGACACACCTAGTCCTCTAGCCACTTTGTGTACCTGGCTTTATTTGGGCACTGGGGAATCAAACCTGGGTCCTTAGGCTTTGCAGGTAAGCACCTTAACTGCTGAGCCATCTCTCCAGCCCAGAACCTATTGTTAACATTAGTAGTTCTTTTAATTGTTGCAACAGAATTTAACAACGCTTCTTACTTGCTGAGCCCACCAGGCTGAGGTGGTCTTCTTGTTCTCGATCTGTCCTGAAGGCATTGTTGTTAGGCTATATTTTGTGTCCTTCACTGAACCACCCACAGTTGTGACAGGCTGTGATTTGCTGAATCAGGAAACCTGGCAATATTCTTTTGAGAGAAGACATAGTAAATTGATATATTTTTTTTTTTTTGTGAAAAAGATGCCATTGCTTTCAGAGTGTCTGCATTGTCTGTCACTCATGAAGCTCTTCTTCACAATATATTTCTTTCTGATGATATGAACTATGGCACATGGTGTGGGTTCAATCCTGATCTCAACTGGATCAGTAAAGAAGCCACAGACATTTCTCCTGGGCAGGTCTCTGAGGTTGCTTCCTGGAAGGAAGTGGGCAGCCCTCTCAGTGCTGAAGTATATATAAGGTAGTCCTAAGGACATGTTTTTTTTTTTCCACCTGGCTTCCTGTGCTATGTACTGGTGAGTGAGTGCCTTTTACTTGGTTGGCTGTCCCCCAAGCTCTGCACATTCAATCATTTGTATGCCTGTCCTCTTTGGCTAGCCTTCATTGTCATTGAAACCAAGTGTCATCAGACTTCCAGCATGAACTGAAGATCAGCACTTCTCCCAGAATCCTCCAGGTCTCCAGCCATGTGGACTGAGCAGCTCCTGTGTTCCTTGAGTTTCAATTTTTTGTTAGACTGCCATAAACTAGTCCAATAAAGCCCGAAAAGACCAAGTCATTCTATTGGTTGTGTTCCTCTGAGAACCCTGACTGATACACATGGATACACATTGATACATATAGTCTAAGAAAATAAAGATTTAGCCTTGTCAGCCATTAACAAAGTAGCAACTCCTTAGAACTCCTCGTGGCATTTCTGCTGAAAACTGGAAACATAATACAGTTCTCCATAATTTATGTTTTAAAAACTTAGTGTTATTGCTAATTATTTCACAGAGTGAAACAAGTATTTGGCCACAGGAAAGCTATACTCAATAGCATTTGTATTTAATCTAAACACATGAGTACCTAATATCCTTCATGTGTTCCTCGGTGCTCCATCCCCAGGACATCTGCACATTCTCTTCAATCACCCCAATTCCTCTCCCCAAGTTGTATCACTTTCCTCACTTCTCGTAGATTAACTAGGAATTATTTTTGTGAGTCACTGCATCCCTACCACCTACTTAATGAGGTCTCCTGTAGCTGTTTTCTAATTCGTATTTCCATTGAATAATTGGGGATCAGCAATAATCAAGATAGGATTGTGCCCTGAGGATTTCGGTGATTGATATGGGACGTGAAAATCTAGAGAGACTTGTTCTGTTAGGGAGTAGAGACTGTCAGTGTGATAAGCACTTAATACTATTCTTTATGTTCAGGGAACCTGTTGGGATTAGAGAAAGGAGGTTAATCTGTCTTCCCTGCCTATTTCATGACATCACTTCCTAGAGACCCGGTTTGGGAAAGATAGTCATCATAGACAAAGTAAGTGCCTGGTACAGTCTTCCTGGGAGCAGGAGAGGCATCTTGACCAACACATGTGGCCTCTTCCTCTCCACACAGGGCTGAGCTGTGGATCTGGAGCAGAATTTATCAAGTAGAAATTGAATAATATTAACATATGATGAAGAGTGCAATATAAAGGAGGGGAAAGGTCACAGTTTTGTGACCAAAATCTACTGTTCATTTATCTAGAAAAAAATAATGCTCATATGATTCTGCATAGCAAAAATTGCATTTCTGTATCTTCACAGTAAAGATGAAGGAATTAAATGGTGATAATAAATGCATTTTAATAAATGCTTCAAAGAAATTTTATGATCAAAACTAATTTAAAGTGTAATTTCTTCACATGTAACATGCAAATAATATTTAATATAGAGAGATTAATATTTGTGTGATAGTAAATGAGATTATAATGAAAGTGTTTTGGGAAAATATTAAAAGAATGAGATTTTTAGAGGGTGAGTTATTATTAGCATAAAATTAAGTGTCTTGACTCTGGAGTCAGATTCTCTGGTTTGAATGTTGCTTTTGTATTTAGGTGCTGGGTGATCTGAAGAGATTATTAATTCTCTGTCTCAGACTCCTCTTTTACGAAAGCAGAGAAAATGAAAATGCATTAGCTCATTAAAAGTGTTTTTAAGGGTATTTGTATTCATTAAACTAGCTGCGATTAGTATTAAAATTATGAACGTGGTCATAACTATAATTAACTGTGTGCTAGACCAAGGGTCTTCAGGGTCTCCCAAAAGCCCACACGTTGACTCCCTCCCCAGTGTAGTAGTGACATTCAGAAGTGGTGAGACTTAATAAAAGGGGGACCTAGCAGGAGGTCATTGGGTTTTTAGTGTGAACTCTTAAAAATGATAATGGCTACCCCAGCCCTTTCCTTGTACTTGTTTTGCTTCCTGGGCAGGAAGTGAATGCATGTGCTCTATCCTGTGTTTCTACCAGCACAGGCTGAACGTAACAGGGTCTGTCAATCATGGACTGAAACCTGCAAAATTATGAACTGGAACAAGCCTTTTACTTTATAAATTAATATCTTAGACATTTGTTAAACTAACGTAGCAAAATGATAGAGTGGAAAGCACTGACTTCGCATTTCGTTTCATTTCTTTGCTATTCTTGAAGCCATCTAGAGACACCTTCTGCTTTCCACAATCAAGTAATGTTCCTGAGCATGTCATCTGTGGAATCACCTGATCCCAAGGTAAAATGACAGTTCTGAAGCTATCCCTCCACGCTCTTTCTTGTTGGGGGTCTTTCTTGTGTTTCTCTTCTGTGTTTCCCTCTTCCTTTCTCACCATGGCTACCTACTTTTGCACCTCCTCACCATCAGGATCTTGGCCACACTCTCCTGCCCGTCTCCTACCCTGGTGTTGAAGGCATTTTGGTTAGACTGCTTCTCCCATTGGACTATGTGTCGGATATAGATAGATTGTCCCATGGTGGGGTTTTGTGCCCTCCACCCTAGCCAGTCATGTCACATTTTAAGTACACAGTAATGTTTGGTCAATTAATAGTGAGTCTTACCAACTCATAAAAGCCCACAGGATGCCAACTTTGCTGTGTTTTTGGGATAGAGACTCGGCCACATTTGCAACCATGGTGTTCAAGTTTAACTACACATTAGAAATCACAAGAGGAGCTTTGGGAAAAAAAATCACCAAAATTGAAGACTTACTATAACCACAAGAATCTTTAAACATTTTGTTGAGGAAAAAGGATTCATTTTTTTAAAGTTGAAGATAATTGCTTTTAAGTATCATGATTAAAATTCTTTGTCTAGAAGAATCTTTTATTTATGTCTTCAGTCCATAAAAATATCAATTTAAGAAGACTCTGAGGTCCCTATGCCTCCTTCTGTGGGGTGCTTTCATGAGATTATAATGAGTCACAGTTTTTAAAGGGCTATGGGCTGGGGTGCAATTCAATGGTAGAGCACGTGGTCAGCATGTGTGAAGTTACTCATAGCCCTGGTTTCAATCTCCAGAACTCTGACAAAATATCGCAAAGTATTTCAGTTTACTAATCAAGTTTCCGACCATTTGAGGTGTGTTCATTACCCAAGAGTCTTTGCAAGTAACTTTTGTTTCAGTTAGTTAACCTAGATGGGCTGTGGAGTTTTATTTAGCTTCAGAATTAGGTTGCTAGGATGTCAGTCCTCGGATGCCCTGACTTCCATTTGGGTCATGTTGGGAAGCATCCTGAGAGAATAATACATTTGAAAATGGATGCAAAATTTTGCTCTATTGACTGTTTCTTGTGCATCACAAATTCCTAATTAAGGCTTAGTTATTGCAATTGCTCTGGGGGTTTTTCCAAGCTCTCATATATAACTTTTTAAAAATTTTAGTCTTCATTTTAATGGCCACCAAGAATATTCCATATGATTTCCTTCTCTCCTTTTGATAGAATGAGAACAGAGCAGGCAAACATAGAGTTTCATATCCATAGTGTTGTGGTCAGTGGAAAGCACTGTTGGAAAGGTCTGCCAGGCCATGGCTTATGCTTATAGAAATACTTTGTATTGTGCAAATATCTAACTCAGTATACAGCACGGTCATTTTCATCTCTGAGATGTTAAAGATGTTCCAGCCATAAACTTTGATTTTAGTTCATTTTAAGCACCTATTTTTAGAGATAATTCTACAAATCAATTATTTTGATAGGAAAATATTGCTAGTAAGATAAGTCTTTTTGCCATTTAATTTTTATCTCAGGCTATTACTGTTTACAAAAGCTTGAATTTCTTAGAAATAATGTCAACAAAAACCATTTTAGTCGCTTAAGTATCCTTTGTATTTTGAGTTTATTTATTAATCAATCTTTAGCCAATTTTCCTGTTTCCTTACTTAATCTCCAAGTTGAAGGAAATTTATTGTTTTGGAACCATGCGAGTCACCTAAAGGGACATGATGTCCATGTTAAACAAAGAATTGCTATAATCTACTTTACATTTGAAGAATGCATTTTCTTTCAAGAAGACTAGAAAACACTGCTAAAAATGAAAGATCAAATATGACTTAAGAATACAAATATCCTGAGAAACCTGAAAGAGATGCAAGAAATGTCTGAAAGTTGAGACTTGCTTCCAATTTAGATATTATTTTGCTTATTTATATCTAAAGCATTCATAAGAAGAAAGAAAAGAGGACCGTGGGGACTTCAGCCATCCTACACATCAGCTTTGTTATGCTACTTTTTTCTAGTTTTTACTTCGTATTTCTCCTGGTTTTAAG
Organism: Zapus hudsonius; assembly: GCA_004024765.1. Classification (NCBI taxonomy): domain Eukaryota; kingdom Metazoa; phylum Chordata; class Mammalia; order Rodentia; family Dipodidae; genus Zapus; species Zapus hudsonius. The sequence continues at coordinate 33,812 of PVHP010013574.1, forward strand.
GAGTATCGCTTATGCTTTTGTTGAGTGGTGATGCTGTCTGGATATGTCACTTGGGTCTCTGATGACTTGAACACTCTTCATTGGGTTTCAGGGTCAGTCCATTCTATGTAGTTTTCTAGAGAAGGCTGCTAATCCAGGCTGACTGAATCAAGTGGCAGTTTGAATATGTCAACTGATATTGGGTGAAAGAATTTTTAATTACATGTTCTTCACCTACTAATCTAATGGAGAAGTTCTCTCCTGTGTGTATTTTTGAGCTTGGCCAAGTTGTTCACCTTGTCACATTTTGCCCAACATACCCATACTCACAATCTGTTTAGTAATTTCTTGAGTTTGTATTCTCACAAATGAAATCCATGCTCATAGCATCTGGATACATTAAGTTATTGTATAGGAGACTGTATATTGGTAGATTGTTATTGTATAGGAGATTGTGTAATTTTTGAGCTTGGCGAAGTTGTTCACCTTGGCATATTTTTCCAAATATTCTCATACTCACAATCTGTTTAATAATTTCTTGACATGAAATTCATGTTCATAGCATCTGGGTACATTGAGTAAGATACTGTATAGGAGATTGTATAGTCTTGACCATCTCAGGTCCATGGCCAACTCTTGAGCAGAAAGAATCACCGGTTACCAGCCTTGCATGTACCTGAACCCCTCAGTCTTCTTGCTGTCTTACAGGGATAAGGAAGTCTCTTTGAAGGTAGTACATCTGTTGAAAAGCACACAGCATTCAACTTGGCTTAGAGCTCTTTATGACATCCTTTCCATACCTCCAAACCTCAAAAGATTGAATGCCAACCACCCTGGAGAGTATAGAAATCCCTGGATGCAGCAGAGAAAGAAACCTGAAATAAGATTAATGGGAGACCAAGAGTATTCCCAGTTCATTCATGCATAACAGCTTGTGGCCATGTTACCAAAATCTTCAAGCATTTGACAGCTAACATTTCCAGTCAGCACTTGGGCAATTCGAGTGATAAAATGGGGTGGGGGGGCTTGGAAAACAGGTTTGTTCTGTAGGGTTAAATGTTTAAACTACAAGAGCTAGGTTCATGGAGTTCAAAACCTCCCATCCAATCAGGCTTTTATGTAAAATGCACAACTGAAATGTATATCCTGAAACTTTCTGATATTTTAACTGTAAAACAAAGTTGATTCCAAAAATTATTTACATATTAAATGTTTATCATCTCATATGTATTTTGGCTATGTACTTTCTCAAACCAGAGGTATTGGTAGATGCCTAATTCCCTTTGAACTTAATTTGTGGTTTTGGTTTTATTTTTGTAGTTGTGCAGGGTATTTCTTCCCCCTTTCTTTCTCTGGAATATGCTTACATCTCTTACTTTCACATATAGAAACCTTATTCAATTGTTACATACACTAGAATTCATTAAAGATAAAGTGACAATTCACATGTGTGTTATAAAATTCATTACATGTGACTTGTCTTAAACCAAGAACTAGACATCAAAAATGAATACTTTTATATTAAAATCTTGTTTTGATAGAATAAAAATTGGGTAATATTTAAATGATTTGGATTGCAGCAATGAGAAAATTATTTGATAATAACTTTCTTCCCATTTCAGAGAGTAACAATAAAATATTTATGCAACTGAATCTATAAATCAGAAGTAATATAGAAATAGTAATGCAATGTGATAAAACTCTGGTGTTACAGATGAGACGGTTTTAGATTATGATCTAAATTTAGAAGTACACTATCCAAAGGGTAAAACTAGCAAATTCAGTTGTTGTCTCCTTGTGTGAGGGGCATCTATTTTTATACTAATTGATGATGCTTTTCTGACCTTTTAAATATATAACATGCTGATTATTCTATAATCTTGTGAGGGAAAAACACATATTTTTCCTGGTGTTAGCTATTAGACATAGCAATATAAGATTTATACTGTAATATTCTAAAGAACCAGACCATGCTTATTTGTACTTTTGAGCAAAGACGAAGACTGTTTCTTGAAGATAGCAGGTACGCTGTAGCATTGTCTTTCAAGGATTCTTGTTGTTATGTTGAAGGGTGATTTCTGACTGTTTTGCCTAATTAGGAGAATGCAGCTTAAGTTACTTGTATAAGATAAGTGGCAGGTTGAATGCAGAGTGTTCCCCACTCCACGACTGATGGGGTTTTGAAAAGTGGAGCCTTGCTGGAGGAGGTATGCCATTGAAGAATGACCTTGATGTTTCTCAGTCCAACCCACTGGGTGTTCTGAGGGAGCACTTTCTTCCTGTTGGTGTGGAGGTGTGACCCAGCCTTCCTTCTCCGGCCTGTCATGCTTTCTCTGCTATGATGGCACTACCCCTGGCAAGTGCAGGGTGAGATGAACTCTTTCCTCCCATGACATGTCTGTCCCAACAACAAGAAGGCAACTGTCATGAGGTGTCACAGCTAGACTTTCAAACGAGGTAACGGTCTTGGTCTATCTCCAGTCCTCACTGTCATAACCCATTCCTCATGAGCAGAAAAATTGGGGCCATAACATTCTTGAGGTGCTCATGGTGTTCTCAGTTCTAAGAGCAGAAGCATCTTTCGGGAATTATTTTACTGAATTGTAGCTTCCTATTTTGTGAACTCTCTATTGAGATATGTATTACCTGCCACTGAATCACTAAGCTTCTGAACAGTCTGAACTTTCAAGTCATAAATTTCTTTCTCCTTTCCTCTCCTCTCTTCTCCTCCCCTACCCTCTCCTCTCCTCTCTCTTCTCCTCTCCTCTTTCTTTTTCTTTTTCCACTCCCTTCATCTCCTTCATCCCTCTCCCTTCATCTAGCTCATCACAGTGCCTACACCACATGCTTGATCGTCATCCAGTATCTGCCTGGATGATCAGATCTACTTTTGCAACATCATGGTTCTTGTGTCCAAATAACCTTACATACTAACCTATGTCTGCACCACAATGACTATGCCCGTCAGCTCACTTCCTCTCATCCGGTAATCATTGAGGTGTTTATATCATGTTCTTCTAAGGATGATTACCACCTGGTAAACAGGAACAATATTGAGAGAGAAAGAACCCATTCTCACCCTCCTTATAGAATATCAGTTATTGTTAACTACTTACTGTACCTCATTTAACTTAACTTTGCCACAGTTATGTATGACATATAGGAAAAGTCATAATATATATAAAATTTGGAACTATCCATGGTCTGAAGCATCCATTGTGACCTTGGAATGCAGTTATCATGGAGAAGGTTTGAATATGGAGGGTACCCTTCACCTCATGTGTTTTGAATACTTGATCTTCAGATAGTGACAATTTGGGAAAGTTTTTTGGACTTTCGAAATCAGTCGTGCTGGAGGAGGTGTGTTGCTAGGGTCATGTTTTGGGGTGTTATATCACAGCTCCCCTATGACAGTGTTGGCTGGCTTTTTGTGGCTCATATCTTCATGATCATGTGAGCCAGTAACATTCTCTGCCATGCTTTTCCTGCCATGAGGAAACTTTAGGCCTGGAATAAGCCTTTCCCTCCCATAAACTGCTCTGCTTGAGTGTTTTGTCCCAGAAGTGAGAAAGTAACTATCAGAGGGGCTGTGTGTGCTTGTGAAAACAATAGCTCTGGGCATTTATGGAAAACCTTTGAGGTCTTGGTTCTCCTAGCAAGTGTCCTCTGAGTCTCTATCACAGTGCAGAAGCCAGCACACTGTACTTTGGATAACTGAAGACACTTTTTATGATAAATAGAAACTGGAGTGACTCTTTTGTGATAAATGATTTCCAAATTAGTTTTCTTTTATGATAGCATTCCACTTTAATATCCATCCTAGGAAAATAGTTACTGGCTGGTTTTTGTTTCATGAGGGGCTTGATGTTGGACTTCATACAAACAATATACTTAATCGCCTGTTTTTAATCTACTTTCCAGAGAAAAAGGACTGAATATCCAGTCAGAGGTGAATTTCTGAAGGAAATGGCACTGGCCAATAACAAGCAGGCAGAAGGAAATAAGCTTCAGGAATCTATAGGTGAACGACGGATGAGAAGAACAGTTATAGTTTCTTCCTTGACTTTTTGCTCACTTACTTATCATACCCACTGCATATAGAAATGGGGAATAGCCAAGAAAATCAGTATAAATCCTAACCCTAAAAGAAAAAAAAAAAACAGTAATTTTGGTGTTCAGCTCTCACTAGGGACCACACTTGTACTAATAAATTACATGAATAAATCAATTGATATATATATTTTTCGAGGTAGGGTCTCACTCTAGTCCAGGCTGACCTGGACTTCACTATGTAGTCTCAGGATGGCCTTGAACTCACGGCAATCCTCCTACCTCTGCTGGGATTAAAGGTGTGCACCACCACACCCGACTCAATTGATATTTTTAAAACTAGAATTCATTTTGAGGGAGAGGAAGGCTTTTTGTAAATGGATCAAAATGCCATAATTTGGAGAAAGGTAAGTTGGGGACAGGAATTGATTACCTTGATGTAGAGCAAAGTTCATAATTCCACCCAGCTGGAACTCCCCACTTCCATGTATCCAAGGGGACCTGATCTAAAGCCATGATGCTGGCTGGTAGTTCTAAGCAACAGGATTTGGCTTGAAACAGTATCATGATCACCTGATTCCCTCTGTGTTCTGCCTTCTCTGTTCATTCTATATGTGTCATTGATTTTTTTCTTCCCTCACTGCTACTGCATCAGAAACTGATGACTAGACTTAGTACTTATAAAATAAGAATTATTTGCAGAAATTTGACCTTTCAGAATTATGTAGGAAAACCAAAACACCTGCTTCTAGAATCCCAACAAATCACCAGTTACAATCTTCAAGTAGGTCAAATTAGCACATCACAAAAACAAACATATCTACAATGATACACAGTGGAGCCTAATGTCAATTACTTGGTCAAGTCAAGGTTTTATTTTAGATATGAAGACGCAAAAGCAATACTTTCAAAAGGTTTGACTGTTAGAAGAAGGAACTTTGGAGGAAGTTGAATCCCTGGGAAATTCTGACAGTGTTTGTCTTTACAGAAGCTTGCTCATTAAAATTATGGAAGTGACACCAGGAATGTAACAGATTTTGACATCTGCTGCATCGCAGAGAGAAAATGTTTAAGCAGAATGCCTGAGCACTCATTTCTGCGACTTTTTATTGTAATGACATACACAACATTAGGAAAGAAAATAATTAAATTTTCCTTTGGAAATAAAAATGTAATTTCCCGAGGTTTTTATTTCAATATAATTCTTAGATGTATTGAGTGACAGCTGATTAGTATGCACAGTTAATAAAATGAGGCCTCTGGCTCTAAAGAAATTATCCTCTGAATGTTTTCTTTCCCTCATTGGTAAGACGTAAAGTTTTTTTTAGATGAACTATAAAGTCATTTCTCTGGATGTGAAGCATTTCACAAATTGGCAATCTGAATGTATGCAATGTTTTAAGAATGCCTCTTTTAGACACATAGGATCCCATGTGGGAAATGACAGGGAATTTCATGGCATCAGGAAATACAAATTGGCTTCAAGCAGAGATCTTTAAAACTTGTTATGATGGCAGTTACTGATTCCTTCATCCCTTTGTGGGTCCAGGTTTTAGCCAGTTTGGGATGAATCTATAATGCATGTAAGAGATTTGAAGTTTCTAATATTTGAAAAACTAACAATGTTTTCCTAGAAATTTGACACGAATATAGGAGTAAACCTGTTGATGATTTAGTGTTTGTTTTTAATGGTTTACACAAATTAAATATCCATATAAACAACCCAAATCCAAAATGACATACTTATAAATTATGTAATCATCTTATTGTTCAGCCAAATAACTGACTAAATAAAAAATGTATGTTGATCTACACATATTTATATTCCTAATCTCTCTCTCTCTCCCTCTCCCCCCCCCTCTCTCTCTCTCTCCCTTTACACACACATACACATAGCTCCAAGTGCATGTTAGCTGCAGGGAACATAAAAGTATATGCAACATATGAATACAGTTTTCTCACGAAAGTTCACAGTTTTTAAGTTAGAAACCAATTTAAGTTGGTAAAGTTTACATAACAATACTAATATACTTGAGAGGATAATAATCACTAGCCTATAATAATTGAAAAGAGAAAGAATTTCTTATTGATTTTCTTCCTGATACCTTCTCAAATTGCAGAGAAGGAAATGAGGTCAGCAGTGTCAACAGGAGAGGTAAGCAGGTGATGTGGAGGGCCAGCCGTCTAAGGCACCTGGGACTTGAGGGTAGGATGTCAGTGCGAACCACGGTACAAAGAAACCCTAAGAATCTATGAGAAATTCATCTTCACTCTCTGGCCAACTTTTCACTGTGATCTCACGCAGTGAGATGCTGAGACGTAGTGGGAGAAAAATACTTTACAAGCAGAGATGTTCAGACAACTCTGTGTTTTGCCATCGCTAGAAAATACTGTTGAACTTTCCTCACTATTGCTGGATCAAAGCATCTGACCAAAAAGCAGCTCCTGGGAGGAACGTATTTACTTTGGATAACAATCTCCACTTGAGGCTTCATGAGTCTGGACATCACCTCTGCTACAGCAGATGGGAAACAGCAGCAGGAGAGCCAGCCCAGCTCTGACATGGGGGGAGCTGCCCAGAGCACCCTAAGCTGACTCCCAACAACGCACCTCCCTCCAGGCGAGGCTCCACCTCCCAAATTGCCACCAGCTGGGGTCCAAGCATTCAGAACACATAAGTCTATGAGTGATGCCTGATTCAAACCACCACTTCCACCAACCTTTTAGGCAAGTATTCTAAAAGACTACCCCTGAAGAGTTAGTTATAGCTATTCACAAGAAGAGACCAGAACTAAAGCAGAAACTAAGGGAGATCTCATTTATG
>PVHP010013575.1:5494-40664 GCA_004024765.1 Zapus hudsonius
CTCTCTCTCTCTCTCTCTCTCTCTCTCTCTCTCTCTCTCTCTCTCTCTCTCTCTCTCTCTCTCTCGTTTTCCATGCATTAGCATCTGGAGAGGACAGACAATTTACTGCTGTCAGTAAGTGCCATTGTTCTTGATATATGACCTCCCAGGATCCAGAGTCATGAGCTAATAACTTTATCTTCATTATAAATTAACTAGTTGGTGATAATTTGTTACAGTGACAATGGACCAAGAGAGGAAATTCATAATGTGAAGTGGACCTGTTGTCCAAACAAAGACCTGAACTCATAGAACTGGATTTTGGAACTGCAAAGTTTGGATAATTAATATAGGCTGGGACAATTTTAAGGACTAGGAGAAATGGCTTGAATGTAAATGTCTGTCCCTCATAGACTCAAACATTTTTTTTGATAAAGCTTATTCTTCATCCAATGGAGCCTGCTGAGAAGATATGTCATTAGGGACAGTCTAGTCCTAAAAGGTGTGCAGAGTGGTATGGATGTATGGAAGTGTTCCAGGTTCTTTCACCATAATAATGCTTCCCCTGGAATTTGTAAGACTGAAATACACACTTTCTTCCCAAAGGATGCTTCTGGTAGGATGTAGCAACGCTAGACCAGAAAAATCCTAGTTTTCATGAATGAATCATTAAGACTAATTCCAATGAGGGATCAAAAGTATATTTAAAAAACATAATATAACTCTAAAATGCAATGTTTGTTAAGTGGTTTGATTAGAATATTGACAGAATTATAGACAGCAAAAGTGATTTATGCAGCCACGAGTGGTGGTACACACTTTTAATCCCAGCACTTGGAAGGCAGAGGGAGGAGGATCAAAGCCACCCTGGAGTGTACATAGTGAATTTCAGGTCAACCTGGGCTAGAGTGAGACCCCACCTTGAAAACCAAACAAACAAAAAGTGATTATGAATAGGTCTCAGATAAAAATGGCAGATGAGGTATTAGAAACATGAATTAATGTCATCATTCTGACAAAAGTAGCAGGTAGCTTGGCTGAATTATGTGCATGGCCCAAGACTTTTGTGGAATGCAGAATTAAGATGATAGATTAAGATATATAGGGATTATATATGATTAAGATGAATATATATATATATATATATATATATATATATATATATATATATATATATATATATATATATATATGGGATCAGGGCATGGTGGCACAGGAATTTAGTTACATCAATGGGGATGAAGAGTTAGGTGGATCTCTGTGAGTTTGAGGCCAGCCTGAGACTAAATAGTGAATTCCATGTCAGCCTGGGCTAGAGTGAGACCTTAATTTGAAAAGCAAAACAAACAAACATCTTCACTATTTAAAACACTATTTAAAAAGTTAAGAAAATTATGATAGTAGCAAGGTGGAATATTTCCATTATAACATAGTGAAATAAGAAAGGAGTGATATGAAGATGTATTGTATAAGTGAAATAATAAAACAATTAGAACATTCAGAATATGCACATAGAAGTAATATCAAAGTATTGAAAAGTGCAGCCAAGCATAGATTTGAAACAAGCTTCAGCCTGGACACTAAACTGATAGATGGGAAAATGATCTGACAGCACTTAGGTATCATACAGACTGTGCTTCCCATCACCCAGGGAGGGCTCAAGGAGAACCAAATGCTTTCAAGACATAGATTCTTCTTTGTGCCCTCCAAAACCATGGGGACATCAAGACTCTGGTGCCCACATTCTAGTGTTGCACACATGGATTGCACTAACGCCCCCAGCTAGAGCACAACTTATTTCTAAGGACTCCATAACCAATAAGCAATGGCAGTACCGAGTGATGCTGACTCCATTAGTTGTTGTCTTGGTAACTGCATCACAAAATATTACAAAACCAACCTTAGGAAGGGAAGGTTTGCTTTGGCTCACAAAACTAAGGTAGAGCTCATCATGGTGGGAAGTTATCACAGCAAGAACTTCAGGTGTCTGCTCACATTCCATCTGGAAGCAGAGAAAGAAGAATCCTGATACTCATTGCTCTAAGTCTTTTTTGTTCAGTCTGCTGACTTGTTTTTTCTTTAGGAGAGATTTTAACAAACACTGTTAGGGTGTGTTTTCACCTTAATCAAACCTAGAAACTTCTTCACAGGTACCCAGATGCCTGTCTCCTAGGTGATTCTAAACCCAATCAAGTCTACATTAACTCTCACCCTGACTGTAAGCCTTCAGACTGCATGAGCAGCTGAGCCAGGATGGTGCCACCTGAATTTCAAAGGATGTTATGTACAGCTTGGGATCCTGACTGAATTGTGCTACAGGGATACATCTGTCTCAGTGACTTCATCTGAGTACTGTTTATTGGAGCTATGTGGATAGGGCTGCTGTCCAAACTCAGGCAGTCAGTTCTCAGTCTTAATCTGGGAAAGCTGCAGCCATACATTGGAGACTGCTGGAGTCTATGTCTGGACAGTTTTTCTTGAGTTGAGGTTTCCTGATGCTTGAAACACACAATCCTCCCTCCTGTGCTCAGAAGATCGGGCTTTAACTACAAGAAAATTATTCCTAAATGTGAAGATTTCATGATATTTGTCCCCTTGGGAAGTTTTTTAATTTACTTAGGACCAGGTAACCATGTCTTCTTCCATATTCATCCCTTTTTAAAGGGCAATGTTTACCCAGTGATTTTCTCATCATGGCTAATTTGGATATAGAATAATTGTGTTAATTTAAAGGCCCTGAGCTAAGAAGAATTGGCCTTAGAGTGAATTTGTTTCATGAAAATATGCTTCAATGTACTTATTCTACTAGATTTAATTCTTATTAGTTTCGTGTTGTAAGGAGATAAACACCATGATTATAGAATGTTCCCTATATATATATCTGTTTTGTTTCTAGCTGTTTTTCAAATGACACTTAATACTATGTAATATATATATATATAGTGTTTGCCCTCAAATAATTATTTCTTATTTCTATTATCCCAGTATAGAACATATATATATATGTATATATATATATATATATATATATATATATATATATATATATATATATATATATATATATATATATATAATTTCTTTTTTTTCTTTTTGACGTGTGAACGTCTGTGTATGTGTTTGGATGTGAGTTCACATGAGTAGAGGCTAGGGATTGACATCTGATGTTTTCCCCCATCACCTTCAACCTGGCATTCTTGGCAGGCCATGCCAAACCTTGCTTAACTTGAGGATCCAAGAAGAAGCATTCATGCTTGGGTGGCAAGTACTTTACTGAGCCATCTCCCCAGCCATATAAGGAATGTTTAAACAATTATTTTACATTTATGAAAAAGTGATTATATGTTTAATAAGGAACTTGGACCAAACTTTAAACCATGTTCAAATAGTTAATTTAAAATCAAAGACTTAAATCTAATACCTAAAAGTAAAATCCTTATCAAAACAAAATTACTGGGAGGAAATATCTGAATTTTGAGTTAGACAAAGACTATTTTACTTTTATTTTTAAATATTTTATTTATTCATTTTCAAGAAGAGAGAGAGAGAGAGAGAGAGAGAGAGAGAGAGAGAGAGAGAGAGAGAGAGCACCAGGGCCACCACCTTGTAGGTCTGGCTTATGTGGGTACAGGGGAATTACAGTCTTTTCCAAGAAAAAAAAGGTACTCATAACAATGTGTTTTTCCTAAATTCTCTGAAAAAGTTTGTGAAGAGTTGAGGATGAGAAACAGAATTACAATTTATTATTGGCTTCTATTATGGATAAAATTATTTAGAAAATATGTTGTCAGATGTTATGTATTTTCTTCTCTAATTTGCTCACTAGTTACTGCCGTTTTGAAGGGCTGAACACAATGCAAGTTTCAATTTACCATTGAATATATATGGAGGAACTAATAAGTATGTCTCTTTGTTGTTCCAAAAGACCTTTCTGAGTTACCTTACCTTCCAAGTAGCACCTGCCTTGGTGTGCGCTGGAGATTTCCAACAGCTTTAAAGCCTACTGGAGGCAGGAGGGATCACATTCCTTTTGTTGATTCTGTAAAACATTGGCTGCCTTCCCTAAATGCAATTCTTTGTGTAAAAGTCCAAGTCATTAAAATACATAGTTCAGTTATGTTTCTCTCATCTTCGCCTAGTGTTGATGCTGTATTTCTGACCAAAAAATAATGCTGTTTTTATAAATTAAAATATCCACTCAAATTTTCTACAATTGGTTTTACATTGCTGGATTTACACTTATTGCACTCATTGAAGGATTGTTCAACAAAACCTAAAATTAAGGCTCTATATAAAATCTGTCCTTGGGATGTTGACAATGTCACTGATGACATTTTAATACACTGTTTAACTTAAAAAAAGTAAAAGGAAACTCTCATGCTCTCTTGAACAGTGAAAAGGGGAGATTTGCATTTCTAGTCATACTGGTATGCCTTTTCTCAAAATCAGCACTGCTATACATCTTCCAAGTGGATATGTTAAGTCAAAAATAACACACTGTTTAATGAAAACATTTAGATGAGAAAAATCTTGCACCAATTTAAGGAATTTCTTATTCCCAAGAACATCCATGTGGCCCATGTGACTATTACACATAAGAATCATTCTAACATAAAAAGAAATTTAATAAAATAAAAAGGTTTAACAGATATAATAAAGTATATGAACCGTTTGACATCACTAATATAGGATAAAACCATATATATACCAACAAAAATTTTGTCAAACTCTCTAATATAATCACGATCAGTTGACTATACTTACATGATGTAGTTTCTTATAAAAATAATTGTTTATTGTGAACATGTGTAACTATTTTTCTCATTGCTATTTCCCAATCAATAAAATAGAACACACATTTGTATAGCATTTACTTTATATTAGATATTTAAAGTAATCTAGATGTGTCAGTATATGCACTCTATAAACAATCATTATCCCATCTATATAGGGACTTGAAAAACTATAGATTTAAGTACTTGTAGGTAATCATAAAACTAACCCTTCCATAGTTACATTGGAATAACTATACAGCAAAAGGTATTTTAATATTCTACTTACTAACTTAATGGGTCAAAATAATAAAGTTAATGATGGAGAAATATGGTAAAACTACAGTACTAATTTGGGGTAGTAGATGATTTTATTTACTTACAAGACATTTATAGTGAATGTAATATGTGTGCTAGGTATAAACATCAGCAAAGTTTTCCTTTCTTCATAGAAAATAGATTCAATTGGGAAAATGCTAAATAATTAATTAAAAATATCTATCACCTTTCTGCACTCTTAAACTATAATTCTTGCCTACTTGATTCTAATTTAAGTTTAGAATTCAGAAATATAATTTTCAAAGGACAAAGTTTTAAGCACACAAGGAAAATGTATAAAATTCTTAAGCCAAGTTTTCTTTCTTCCTTTGATGTTATTGATATTAACTGAAAGAAAGACAAATCAATTGAATATTCAGGAACTCACTTTATCCAAAATAGCATTAAAAGAGTCACAGCAATAAAAATGTACATAGAAAAACTATTTGTTTTCTAAATATATAAAATGCTCTAATATTCTGCTTTTGGTTTAAAATCATGTAGACTCTTAGAAAGTTCAGAGAGAAAATGAAATAGAAAATGTTCTAAGCTTTAAGTGTCTTTTTCATTTTCTTACTTTGGTGCTTTACAGTTTTTATTATGCTTAAATATATGCATAACATTCTTTTTTAAATAGGATAGCATGAGTGAAGTTGTTTTGCCAATTTCCTTTTCAATGAGATCATTATTGGTGTGTGAAAGAGCTATTAAAGTTTGTATGTTGATTTTGTATCCCGTTAATGTGCTGAAAATTCTTGCCATATGTAGGATCCTCTTGATAGAGTCTGTAACATTCTCTAAGTATAGGATCATTTCATTGTCAATCAGAAATAATTTGAGTACAATTTATATTCCTTTCTTTTGCTTTTCTGAGTGATTTTGTTACAATTTCAAGAAATATATTAAATAGTTATACCTTTGTCTTATTCCTGTATTTAAGGGAAGTTGTTTCAACATTTCAGCATATGGTTAGTCCTGTGGCATACTGAATCTTTTGGATGTTGATATATGGTCCATGGTTTCCTCAGGACTTTTGTGTTGAAAGAACACTGACTCTTATCAATGTTTGGCATTATTGAAGTGACTATATAATTTTTTCATGATTCTATTTATGTACCTGTGGTGATCTGAATTAGGATACTCCATAACTCATGTGTTCTGAAGGCTTGGTTCCCTGCTGAGTACAGTTTGGGAGGAGGAGCTTTGCCTGAAGAGGTGTGTAACTGTGTGTGGGGGGAACCTTTAGGTTTATTGTCCTTCAAATTTAGTTTAGTTCCCAAACTCTCCTGCTATTGTTGACCACCTACTGTGGCTGAGGTGATGTACAGTCTTTTTAATACATTGCTGAATTCAGCTTTAACATATTGTTTTTATCTGTAAAGGTAATATATATATATATATATGTTGTTGAATTCAGCTCGCAGGATTTAAACTGAGAATTTTTGCATGTGTGGTCATCAAAAAATTAACTGTTGAATGAATACATTTCTTTAATTAGTAATCTATTCATTCATTATATTTTCATCTTCGTTTTGATAAGATACCTGTATTTGGTCTTTGTCCTTACTTCCTGTCACAGAATTCCCAATACTGCTGAAGTTTTCTGGGTGGCAAGCGTGATAGGACTATATTTTTCTTTTCGTAAGCACCTAATGAATTTACTCTCAAGTTTATGCTACTAAGATGTCTCTGGAGGGTCCTTAGAGAGCATCATTTGGAGCAATATGTATGGAGAGGGTGATGACAGTGGTGGAATTCACAGTCTTACTCCATCACCTCTAGGAGTGGAAAGGAATTACAAACCCAAACTGAATCATGGAAATTTCCTTGCGGGGGGAGACAATTAAGTTTTGGAGAGCAGTCTGGTTAAGGAACAGAACATAGTTCTTAAATGGCAGTATACCTATAGATGATATCTAAGTCCTAAAATATCTTTATCAACATTTCTGATTTCTGTGGCCATGTTGAGTTAGATGGGTGATAATATAGTCAAGCACTTTCTTAAAATCTACAAGTCAGAATCATTTCAACAACTAAGAAAGCCTGAAGAGATAGCTGTAACAGTCTTGGACTTATTGCTTTTAATTCAGAAGTGGGAGAGATCTGGGATTTGATTCTGAAATCGTAAGGGCAAACAGTAAAATAACTGATGAAAAATGTCAAGACTCAATTTTTAGTTATTTAAGATATTCATTTGTTGATTTGAGAAATACTAAATATACATGCTATTGTTAGAAAATATCTCCTTGGGTTTTCACCAGGTCTATTTTTGAGGATGAGAAGTTATTTATCCTAATCAGTCCTCTGAACCTCCTCTCAACCTTTATCTTGTTCTCTTGTAAATGGTCAAGTGAATAATGGAAAGAACAACTATACTCTTTTTTATTTCTTCATTGAGGAACCATTGGGAACTGAAATTGTGTTGATAATCATATTGCAGGACAGCAGTCAAATAATGTTATCATTGTGAAATTAAATAATGGTATTTATGAAACAATATGTTTGTGTGATTATTCTATGCACTTTCTTGTTAATTATGCAGGAAATGTTGAAGGTCAGTGGACCTGAGTTAGGTAAATGCCTTACCCAGGCCTCCTTTTACTTTTTTATTTTGAGGCAGGGTTTTGTTTCATTTCTTGGTTGGCATTGAAACTATGTTCTTTCTATGTAGCTCATAGTTGGGGTTAAATTCCTGCATCACCAAGACTCGCTGCAGTTATTCTTATGAGAGAATTCTGAACCACTTCTGTATTATTAACATGTCAAGACTTTTGTCAGGAAAGTTACAATCTTAACTGACACTCAATTGATTCTGAAACTGTGAATTAGGGAGTCATTCATTGTCAATCAGAGAGTAACTATAAGAAGAATTACTCCAAATTTCCAGCGTTCAAGAAATGTACACTCTCTTATTAGGATTAATACCCTAATACCTTCATTAAATAATTAACATATATAAATATAACTGCCATATATTTAGTGGGTTAATACAAAATAAATTTCTTGCCTTGGATTGCTGCTGAAATCTAAGTGGCGAAAACTGGGTTCCTCTTGCAGATTATTGTGTCCCTTACTATTTTTTTTATTTCTTGGGACATGCATTTGCCTGCTTTCCTTGGCACATATTCAGCACTGAAATTCAAGTTGTTCTTTGTGTCCCCCTTCTGATTCTTTCATATTCTATATTCTATATTTTCTCTTTCTCTCTTTGCTTCTCTCTATCTCTTTCTCTCTCTCTGTTCCTTATTACCTCCCTCCCTCTCTCCTGTATTTTTCCTTCTTTCCTGTGATTACATTGGGACCAAAAGAAAAATTTCCCAAATTATTAATTAAAAGTAAATAAACATATTTAGAGATTATTGACATTTGATGATGACCATGACACAGTTCTGAAACTTGGAAAATCAAACTTGTATGTATTGTAAAAACTGAAAGAAAATGTAATGTTTTTCTATTGAATTCTGGAGTTTAGTGACCCAAACAAATGTATAATTCCAGCTAGTAAGATGTTATCTCTGAGCATTTACATCTATGTTAATAGAGGGTTGATCAAGTAATTCCTACCATGTCTAAATCTGAGCACTGAAGCTGTTAGCGTTTGGATTCTGCTAGCTCTTAGACTATGACCAGTTTCTATGCTAGTAATAAATAGTGGTGGCTAAATTTCTAAATAAATACTCTGATTTTCTGGATTTTTTTCTTTAAAGCCAGTATGCATATATAATCTCTTTAACGAATATTTTCTGTCTGAATAATCATGCAATATTTATCCATCAATGTGCCCCGTTACTTTCAGTAGAACCCCATGGTAATACTGAGATTATAACATACAATTAGCACAGAGATTTAAGAAACCCAAAGAAATTTTAAATTAAAGATGATTAATTTCAGTTTTTCCCAATATCCTTCGAAGATCTATATGGGAGATGGGACAAATTGTTTTTCCAGGCTTAAGCAGAGATATGAAGCATGTTAATGGAATGTATGGGACCATCCAGGGAACTTCATGGTGATGCCAACTGGAAGCAGGCAGGCATGACAGGAAAACTTTGAGATCTCGTTAACTTTTCCTAGATGATAAGCATTTAATGAAAATTCAAATGAGAAGGTTTTAATAACAAATTTAGTTCATCCTGTTAATATTCACAAAGTGAGACAAGGTTTCATGTTTCATTTAGTGAATTGTTCCATCCATTTTCTAGGGGGATAATTTTACCAAATTTCATTTAAAACTGTTAGTAACAATATGTGAATTTGTTGATGCTGATTATAAGATTTTAGGGTTTCTTCTCAATTATGTATCATGCACATTTTCCTATTTATTAAGTACCACTAGAGGGCAGGATGATTTCTCAATTTGATTAAATTGGTTCTGTTAATGAGTCTAACAAATTAATGTTATTATAATTTATTTTTGTTAACCGTTTTGCTAAGTTAATTTCTATATGATTATATTTTATTAATATCTTAATTATTTCTTCAGATATCTTTATATTTCATTTTCAAAATCTAATCCTATTTCACAATGTTCATTGTTCATACAGAGATGCTATTCTGGATTTAAACCATTCCCAATTTATCTAAGAATATTGGAAATGGCTATTTATTAATGAAGATTAGCACATAATAAAATAGGGGAATTTTATTATATTATTAATAATATCTTTTAGATTTAGTAGACCATCAAATACTTTTTTCTAGCCATTTTGATAATAAAAATACATATAACAGTACATGTTTTATTTTGGAAGCCTATTGATCTTCAATCCAGTACTAAATTAGAAGAAATTACATGTTTATGTGTTGCCCTCTGTTGCAGTTACCTATTCATTGTTGGCGCAGACACCTGACCAGAAGCAGCTTCTGGAACAAAAGGGTTTATTTTAGGCGTAAAGATTAAAGAAGCTTCACCATACCGACGATGCTGGCTCACTTCATCATATATCCACAGGTGAGAGAGAGAAAGAGAAAAACAATGTAGGGCTAGAGAGATGGCTCAGCAGTAAGGCACTTGCCTCCAGTGCCTAAGGTCGCAGGTTCAACTCCCCAGGACCCACATAAGCCAGACCTACAAGGTGGTGTCCCTGGTGCATTTTCTCTCTCTCTCTCTCTCTCTCTCTCTCTCTCTCTCTCTCTCTCTCTCTCTCTCTCTCTCTCTCTCTCTCTCTATCTCTCTGCTTGAAAATGAATAAATAAAATATTAAAAAAAGAATGTAGCCAGACATCAAGATGGTTTTGAACATACATTTTGGGATTGGTAAAAAAAAAAAAAAAATCAGCTCCCAGCAAACTCCTATTCCTGCAGAGCTCCATCTAATCAAGACTTAATCTAAAATACCTGAGACTATGGAACCGTTTACATTCAAACCCACACAAACTTCATCTCAGAATATATGACGTGTTCAATTGCCATGCTCCTGTGTCATTTTTCAGACTTGTAAGCCTCCAATATTTGTGTCAACATTACCCTATTCACACTGAACAAAGCTTTCCATAGAGAAGAGAGAGACACTCAAAAATTAGTGAATATGTTATCATAGTAATAGATAAAGAGTCAATGAGAAGTTACTCTATGAATGAATTTTTGATGGATTATCTTGTTTACTTCTACAATCTATATAGTTTCGGTTATAAAATTATAGATGTTATGTGAAACAACACTGGTCTCAAGTTCCATTCAGGAACCGTTTATTAGGCCTCAATATATTTCCATCATTATGCTCAATACTGAGTATAAAAAGATTAAAAAATTGTCGAAGCCTTTAAAGAATATGACAAATAAAGACACTATAAATGACCTGTCTTGCTTATCTTTGGTCTTCAGGTTAGCTAGGAAAAAATGTCAAGTTTTGGATACAATGTAAAGAAAATGAAACTCTCAGACAGTGCTGGTAAGATGAAACATCCTATAGCTGTTATGCAATGCAGTATTTAGGGTACAGAGAGCACTTAAAATTTCAACTGACATCTGTCCCAGCTATTCCCCTGCAAGTATATATCAAAGGGTAAGAAAATTTCTGTATATTTTAATGTATGTTAAATATATACAGAAAATAATTATTCCCTTCTAAGTTTTGTTAATGCTTAATTTTATATTGTTTTGGAAAATTTCTAGACATGTAAAATGGTGTATTTATTGTAGTATTTCTTAACAGTCATTATAAAGAGGTAAAGTACAAATTTTGGGGGGGATTTTGGAAATGGAGAACTTTGGGTTTTTTTTAACGCTTTATATATTTACAAGGAGAGAGAAGGAGAATGGGAGCAACAGGGGTTCCAGCCACTGCAAATTAACTGTAGACACATCTGTCACTTTGTGCACCTGCCTTTATATGGGTACTGAGAAGTAGAACCTGGGTAGTTAGGCTTTGCAGGCAAGTACCTTAGCCACAGAGCCATCACTTTGGTTCTTGAGAACATTCTTAAGAAGGAGATATACTGCTGAGAATAATAAAAAATGTGAAAAATGTAAATATTATAATTAGAGAGAAAAACAGACTGGAAAATCAATATTCTACTTCTAACTGCTTTAAATAAGAAAGAAAAATAGCCACTGGGCGTGGTAGCGCACACCTTTGATCCCAGCACTCGGGAGGCAGAGGTTGGAGGAGCTCCATGAGTTCAAGGCCAACCTGAGACTACATAGTGAATTCCAGGTCAGCCTGGGCTAGAGCGAGACCCTACCTCAAAAACCAAAATAATAATAATAATAATAATAATAATAGGAAGAAGAAGAAGAAAGAAAGAAAGAAAGAAAGAAAGAAAGAAAGAAAGAAAGAAAGAAAGAAAGAAAGAAAAGAAAGATAGCCATACTTCATTATTAGGACATGTGACAGTGGATGAACTTCCTGAAAGTGACTTATCCACTTCCTTTCTATTATGACTGTAATAATGTCTCAATTTTTCATTTTACTGTATTTCTCAGCAGCAGGTATAAAGCTCTTCTCTCAACCAGTTTTGAGATAATATATATATATATATATATATATATATATACATACATACATACATACATATATATACATATATATACTTTGAAATATATATATATATATATATGTCACAGACTCATTAATATATACTTACACATATATACATATATATGATTATACTCAAAGTAACACTCAAGCTTTCTTTTTCTTGAATCCCCTGTTTATAAAGGAAATGTGTACTGTTCTAGATGGAGCACCTTGTTGTTTATTAATGCTGAGAAGAAGTGCTCTTGTCCTTGAGTTCCTTTACTAACACAGGAGTATAAATACTTACAGGAATACACAGGGATTTAGTTTGTGATTACCATTATTGTAAAGAAATGTAAATATTTACAGTGCAGCTATCCCATGATAGTTATCCTGGGACTTGGATATATTGAAATGAAATAGCAGCAACTATTTTTGATTTTAAGAAAGGACGACATTCTCTGAAGCCATCAGTATAGTCAACTTTGTGACCACACAATAGAGAAGGTGTTATGGCTTCCCACTCTCAGAATGCAGGGCAGCATCATAAGTCTCTACACATAGCAGCCAAGGCCTGAAAGAAAATCTGAAAATGGAGCTATGAGAAATCTATAAGTGGCTTAAAGCAATATGAATATTAAATACAAAAGTGAAAAACAAAGAAGTAGTTAATTATAATTCTTGACCTAATTCTATTTGCATAGAATCGCTGCACAGGAAATTTAACTGAAACTTTTTTTTAAACAAAGTGTTAAACACTCTGCTAGTGGAGAAATACAAGTAAATTAACCCTAACTAATTTGTTCTTAAGATATATCTGAAAATAAATGTAAGTTATTGAAACATAGGATCTATTTTTAAGATGATAAATGTCATTTTTCCTTTCTCTTTTTGTTTTATTACTTTTCCTGATTAGAAAGGATTAAAAAGTTGTGCTTTTTGAATATGGAAAAATATTAGAACTCCTTAGAGACAACATAAGCCATTGGCATTCTCCTTGCTATGAACTTGGCTTCTTTTGAAATTGTTTTTGCTTCTCTAACTTGACTGCATTCACATTTGTTTTCTAAGGTAAAAGAAATCCTCCCATCCTAGAAACACTGCTATCCTGAGTGTGTTCCACAAGTATAGACTTGCTTAGCCTACTATAGAACTAGCTCTCTTTCCTTGCCAATAGATAAATAAAATATTTTAGAAGGGAAAAGAGAAGAAATAATTTACAACTATGAACCTGTTAGCTTATTAAACTATTTATGATATATGTAATTTGGGTCAATATATTTTATGAAAGAAACTTTGAATCTGTAGTTTAATTTGATCTTACATGAACAGAATAAATTTCTTCAACAAAATTAATAAATCTTCAGATCTTTGAAATTATGTATCTCTATATAATTACACATTAATAAATTATCCTTTTAACTATCTCTACCCTTAGCTCCATGAATCTAACATCATTCTGCTGTGTGTGTGTGTGTGTGTGTGTGTGTGTGTGTGTGTGTGTGTGTGTGTTATTGTGCAGATGCATGCGTATGGCTTTGCTGAAGATTCTATACTTTCTTTACTCTGTGTAACTAATGCTTTCTTTATTCTTTGTAAAGATTGAAATCAAATGAAATTTAGTATTTCAGTTTCCTTCTGTGACTTCTAACAGATTTTTCTTTCTGTTCTGACTCATTGGAAAATAGCAAAAGGCAGTGGAATTTCTTTGTGTCCTAAACTGTCTTCACTTACTGTGCAGACTGCATCAGAGATTCTCTCCAGATTACTTCATTGGTTCCCAGGAAATATAACAGTGAAGAGAGCAATAACCAAAGTACACCATCCATCACAGCACACACACACACACACACACACACACACACACACACACAAACCTCTTAGCACAGACACCACTCACAGAGGTAATGAAGTGCTTCTTTCCATCTCAGCAACCAACTTCTATTTATTTTAAGGCATTGTAAATGTACCATTCTGTCCTGATATCTCACTGATTAATGTCTGTTACTGCTTCCCTTCCTTCTTTCCTTCCTTCCTTCCTTCCTTCCTTCCTTCCTTCCTTCCTTCCTTCCTTCCTTCCTTCCTTCCTTTGCTTTCTCTTTTTCTTTCTTTTCACTTTTAAACTTACAACTCTTCTCAGTTTTGAAAACCAGATATGTCTATAAATGATGCCTTTGGTAAAGTGAATATTTCATATTCCTCTCAGTTTGATTTATACACAGTATTCCACAACTTCACTAGTGAGATTATTCTGGAGCCAAAAGTATCTTTTTTCATAATTGGTAAATGATACAAAGTCAACTTTTCTTGAAATATTCAGACAAAGCTGACATAGAAATTTTCATGAGAAAGAAGTAATTTTATTTTTAACAAAAAAATTAGTGTTTAGAATTATTGCCTGTCATCGTTTAACAAATTATAATTATATATTTATAATCAAATTATAACTATAATCATATAAATCTATAACTAGACTTAAGTCCCAACGAGGTCCTTTAGATGAAGTACACATCAAAATTACATTCTCAGTTCATGTAGGCAGAACACTGGGACTATGTGCTAATGGGTCTTAACCAGTTTATTATCTGAATGCTACATTCTTGAACATCAACTACAGTTTTGAGTCATCTTAAAAATTCCACTATGCTCTTTAGAAGATACCTTATCTCTCTTTAGTCTCTTTTATAGGATCGAAAACTGTAAAATGCGTTTTGTTCTAAAGATATTCTTGATATCCGTGTTTACATCTGTTTGTAATCTGCACACTCTTTGAGAATGCAGTGATGACATATTCACTAACATTATCACATCTAGAGAATTTTATTCAAATGGTTAAAAAGAGAAGAAAATCTGTATGACAATTGCCATGCTATAATGAAACAGATTAGAAAAAATATATACAATAAACAGTAAAATTGAATTTGCTTGTTTCTTTAGAATCAGTGGAGAACTTGTGGAAAGAAAATGATGATTTCAAGGCTTTTAATTCCTAAATCAAATTAAGGGAGTTAGAAAGTCTCAGTAAATACCTTACAACAATGCCTCATTGATGGAAGTACGTGGATAATAGATCTGAAAACTGAACCTAAACTCTATTTGCTGAGATAGCTGATTTAGAACACAAATTTAATTTATCTCTCTAGAGGATCCTTTAGGCATGAAATAGGGGATTGTTTGAGAAGGATTTAGTGTCTGGAAATGGAAGTGGGAACCCATTTGGTATAGATTTTGTGCTGCTAAGTATCTTAAACTTTATATTCTGCTGAATCATACCCGATTGTGAGGGTACCCTTATCTCAGCAGGTTAAATTTTCATTTGAGGAGCCTGTAGAACAGATTTGTAAGCAATGGCTGATCATTCGTAATAGGGCCATAACCTTCAGATCTATAACTAGAAAAAGTCCCAACTGGCTCCTGAAGATGAATTATAAACTATCTGCAATTGTTACTGCAGTGCACAGCAAAATTACATTCTCAGTTGATGTAGACAGAAACATTGGGATTACGTGGTAATGGTTCTGAAGGGTATTGAGTTCAGTTCAAGGAAATATATACTTGGTAGAGCTGAATTTATTAGTGTGAGATTATCAATTGAATTTATTAGCTCAAATAAGCAGGTTCTAATGTTTACCTCTAACTGATATATAGTCAGCAATATACATTAAAAATGTTCACTGGAAATATCTGAGCTTTTTGAGTATACAATAGAGAAAGTTGTTCAGTGGTTTTAGAGAGGTCTGAAGCTAGGTTGGCTTACTTTACTATGTAAAAATGCCTCTTTTCTCCTTAATGTATGCCACAGAAATTATAGAATATACTGAGTCACAAAAATAAAATTAAAGAGATTAAATTTTCAGGTCTAACCCATGACTCTTCCTTTTTGGAGATCATTATAGTAGTGCTTCTCTGTGCCTTATACACATAGATGAAAAATGTCACCATCATAGTGGTGGTCACTTAATGCATTAACCATGAAGGGAATTTGAGACATCCATAGCCTAGCACAGCTGGAAATTATCAAAGACATACATGGACAGTCATCTGCAAGCAGAGTTGGAGTAGGGAAAGGGTCTAAATTCGTGGCTCCTGCCAAACACTCTCTCTCTCTCTCTCTCTCTCTCTCTCTCTCTCTCTCTCTCTCTCTATATATATATATATATATATATATATATATATATATATATATATATATATATATATATATATAATTTCTGAATTGTGTTATGGTGTTATGACCGCCTATGGAAAGTGTTTTTAGCATTTAAGTCAGGGAGATCTGGGTTTATGTTCATTCATGTGAAATATTTGGGTAACACTGTGATGTCACCCAGCATGGTCCTCAATATGCACAGCAACCTCTTGAGAGTTCTTTACTACCAGGTGACAGAATAAAAATTAAAGCTAGCCATGTTCATATTAAGTGACAATGTAAATTATATAAAATCTGTGTTGGCAGACCCCAAGCATAAGTACAGTGGTGCTCTGAACACTCATGGGGAAAATCTCTGCAGTCAGAACTCTTTCCACTAGGCTTCATTATTCCTCTTGATTTGGGGAAGAAAGAACAGAAGTCATGCATCTAGATGTGTGTGCAGTGAGCAGATGATCTTGTGGCTAATGGTCCAAAACTAAGTGGAAGATAATTTAAAATATAGTAGAAAGGACAGGTTTGCATTTCAAGAGGTACTACTGATAAATTCCAAAAAAATGTACTGTTGAAATTAAACAGGAAGTTTCACCATCAAAAAATTAATAAAGTTGGTAATTAAGATGACTGGGAAATCCCTGTGACTATAGAGCTCTCTGAATGAACAGAGATGAGTAGAATTTCTCTGGTCCACATGAATAGTCACCAACCTGTAATCTTTTACCATCAAAAGATTTTTAAAATCTTAAATAAGACTATAGTGTGTGGATGCCTTCAGGACAACTCATTCCATTCCTCAGGATGAATGGCATTATATATAAAGTTGCCCTGGTATCTATCTATCTTTGAACTCAAGTATAGGTGTCATACATGAATTCCCACATTCTAAATCTTATCTGACTAGCACTCTTAGTAAGTATCCAACTTTTCCAAAGCAGAGCACACAATGAGGTCTCCCAATGGCTCCATGTCCTAAATGAGAGTAGTTAGGTGCCCCATGTCATATGGATTACACTGGAACATTTCTAACTGAAAGGACCAACATTGACTTTTTTCTCAATGCAGCATATACTTAAAATATGGGATTTCTTTCCTTTCTATAATAATTTTATCAAAATATGTGGGCTTACAGAATAATTACAGAATGGATATCTTATAGCAATCAAATAGAATTTTACAGTAAATAAGGTTCAAATATATGGTCATGCTCACAGGATTAATTTACCTTGAATTTATACCAAACATTTTGAAACAAATTTCCTACTAGAGTTATGAAATTTACCAATGAAGTCTAAGTGATGATAACATACTTTGGTAGTGTTATTCAGAAAAAAATAAATATCATTCATTAGAGATAGAGTAAGTACCATTCATTAAAGTATTTCATTCATGATTAATATATGTTTCCTGTAGCAGTGAGTCACAAATCCAGAAATTCAGAACCATGAGTTTTCCTTTCTTAAGTGCCTCAATGATCCATTAGCAAGATAATTGCTTCCTATTTCTACATAATTGTCCTCTGCTGGTCATTAGGTGAAGTTTGTGAGGGAAAATAACTTTTCTCAGAGAATAACCAATAATTCCACTCATTAAACTTGAGAGTTGAGACACTGCATAGATATTTTCTGCTTTAATGTCAGACCATCAGAAGACAGGAAAAAGTGTTTAGAGTTTAGATAAGGTACCTAATCAATAAGTGTTGGATTGGGAAGGGAATATGAGCTACTAGGGACATGTCTGGAATGCATTAGATTTACTAGGTGGTATTTTAGGACTTCTATGACTCCTGATTAATATCAATAAAAAACTAATACAATTGGATTGGACTCAGCCAGGCATAGGATCACTATTGGCTTGGGGAAGAGATACACCCCTTTTCTTACACACCCTTGAACAAGCTGTTGACAGACATGGACTCCTCACTTCCCTGAGCTACACAGACTCCTGATCCAAACAATGAAAGAGGTTTCTCTGACCCTCCAAACTCCACCAAATGGACCTGAGTTGATGGGGGCACCCAAGCATGAGACTGAACCACCTCAAACTCACCATTTAGAGCCCTAACACAACCTCTAAGGAAGTGGGGTGATGAGAAAACGAGCTATTTCCACAGCAATGGAAGGATAACAGAGATAGACACCAAGGGTGCCCAAAATAGTCCAAAACACAAATCCAGAGACTCTTAAAACCTAGAAACTATGTAAAATTTAAACTTACCCACCATGACTCAGGGAAATTTTTGGAAGTGATGGCAGAAAGAATCTAAGAGCCATGGCGGGGGGAGGAGCAGAATATCTAATGCATAAAAGTGTATGTCATCCAGGTTTTAATGATTTTCTCTAATAACTTATGATATGGAGCATATTGTTTTGCTGATCTATAATTTTATTCAAATAAAAAAAACAAAAATAAAATCATGTTATCATTACCAAAATTTGATGAAAAGAAAGTGTGCAGATGCACATGGACAAATGATAGACTTGAATAAATTAGTACTTTGTGAGTTAGCTAAGATAAACATAAATTTTCCATATACCTTCACCCGGGAGACACTTGAGTGCCATGTGGAAGGCATATTTGAAGTACCAGGTGTATCTTTTTATCCTGGAAGACCTTCAAATGGATCACTGGTGTACTGGCCTGTTGTCATTGATTGGACAGTTCACCTTGCTTCCTGTGATGGTCCTAACCAATCTCCTTCAGAGCCTCTGAGTCCACCACCAGGTTTGCTTAGAGCCCCTGAAGTAGGGTCCATCTTTCTCAATAGATCACCCATATGCTCAAGGTTAGAGGCAGTACATCACCAATATTACATTTGTTCTTACAGTTTTTCATGGCAAGTTTTTCATTCTGATAACCTTCCAGAAATACCATAATGACTTTAGATTCCCCACTTGGAACAAGAGATATTAGCCAGAAGAAAGTGTTCCAGCAACTCCCACAATTGCTTAATGCCTATTTTTTTGTCATGTAGTATCCATCACTCCTCTCTTCTGCTGCATTTTCTACATTGACTGCTATGAAGTTATAACTAAAGCCTGAGAGTGTCTAAATCCTGGGAAATTGACGTGTGGAATTCTAATGTCATTTGCAGCAAACTGGATATAACTGGAAGGCAAAAGTTACACTGAAATAAGACAGACACAGGGAGACAAATATCACAGATCTCTCTAATATATGAAGAATGCACATTTATCTTACAGAAGAGGATAGAATATTAATGATTAGAGCATAAGTAGGAGTTACTAGCATGGAGAGAAGTTGGATAGGTAACAAAATACAGTCAGTTATGAACACTAGATTCTTGATCGCACTGAACAGTATGATAGCTATGTCACCATATTTTACTATGCCTTGTATATTGTATGAAGAATTGGAAAAAACAAATTTGAAATCTCCAAACACAAGGAAATAATGAGATAGAAATGTTGATTATTCTGATTTGAAAATGACTCATTGTATATATGTCCTGATCTATCACGAAACCCATAAACAAACGCACCTATGTGTAACAAGGGACAACCTATGAAGCTGAAATGTAAAAGTGAACATCAATAGTCACAAATGTGCTAGTATTCTGAGAAACCTTTCTTTTCCTTAGGGGAGATGTGAGCAAACATGTCTTCATCCCAGATGAAGCTCATACCACAAACAATTACACCAAAATCATTGGGATAAGTTACAAAGCGAGGTAAAGGTACAGGAGTACAGATGACTCAAAAAGGCACTGCATCCTCAAAAGGTCACCCCCAATGAGGAGATGACTCAGGAAAGCTGCCTGTCTAGAGACACACAGCTCGGTTGATCTGGTCCAAGTTTCCTGTAAGTCATGCAGTGTGCTGGAAACTTGTTTTGTTTTTTATCCATTATAGAACCCTATGGAGAAGTCTTGCTACCTTGTCTCCTGACTCTTCTGAACCTCCCAGGAATTCAAAGGAAAATGCTGTACAATTAATTACTGTCTAGAGCCTGGCCCTCAAAAATTCATTATTGCTTCTTAACCTTGGTCACTGGTCTTGTGACATTTTACGTTTCAGTTCTCCCAGACATTCTTGACCTCCTGACTCCTCCTCTTTTCAGGATGGGATATTTCCATTTTTTTAAGGATTCTGATATACAACTGCTTGAAATGTCTTGTGCCTTTTATAAAATAATAAGGAAAATGACAAAAAGGGTTGACAAACGATATTCTGTGTAGAAACTAATAATGAAAGAAAATTAAAGGGAAAATTTAAAGGTTAACTAGGAGAATGGGGTACATTTGAATGCCTCTGTTACCTGACTTCCAGGTGATAGTGGGATGCCATCTTTGCCCCCTTCTCATCTGTCACCTGTTAAACATGACTTATTTTTCTCTCTTCTAGAAGAGAGAGGGAAGAAAAAAAGTTTAATTTTAATTCCTCAAAGAACTGCATTCTGAGACCAATACTTCCACATATCTGTTCAACTCTTCCAAGTGACAGTGACTAACCCGGCAGGCCTTGCTTAGAGCAACTGATTAAAACCACAGGCACACACAATGCATTTGGAGTGTCACTACTGCACTATTGATGCAGAGCTCACTGACTTCTTTCTACTGGTGCATCTAAATGTGTAGAGACACTGAAATTTCCTTTCCCCTTTCCAACTGATATTGGTATGCCAACTCTCATTTCATGAGTAAGACAGACACTGTGTGGCTTTGTCTGTGGAAGTTTTGTTTAAACCACTCTTTATTGCTCCACTCTTCTGTCCTCTGTGCTGGGTCTTTCATTATAGCCTTTCAATAATGTGAGAAAGGATTCCGTTTTCTTACTTTTACTTCTCTTTAAATCATCTAGCAATTTTTGTACCCTTGTCCACAAAATCCTTACTCTCAGTCGATTTCAACATTTCCATGCATGATCGTAGGAAATTAAAGCAAAAAAGAGAAAAATAATAAAGGAGCAGTTTTATAATTTTGGAATCTCTGCACACATTGTTTTCTGCCTGGGATATCATATTTAAAGATCAAGGACCAGAACACTTCAACACAATCAGATACATTACATTCAACTATTTTTCATTCATTTTAGATGATTTCTTCCCATAAATACAGTCAACTTAAAATATTTTACCACACATTTATAATATCAATTTCTCTCTCTGTCTCTCTGTCTCTCTGTCTCTCTCTCTCTCTCTCTCTCTCTTTCTCTGTATGATTAGAAGACAATGTCTCTTTTTTGAGACAAATTTCATGGCATCCATAGTGGAAAAAAAAAAAGCAGCCCGTCACCTCAACTTCAGTTCTGGCACTGACTCTAAGACAAGTTTCCTGGTCTGACCACCTTACAGTTACAGAACTTTGGTCAAGTTTTAAAGTTGGTAGTTTAGAACCCAGTGTTTTAAGCTGTGGAAATTAAAAGAGAGCTTATTTGTGGGAGACTGTCCGGAGGCATGGCACCCATCAGTAACAACACACTTGGGCCAGGAAGACCAGGATGAGTACTAAGATATACAGGATCCCTTGCCACAAGGACTAATACAGACAGCCCACGGAGGAGGATATACAACTGATCAGGGATGGGGAGGGGGGAAATTGGGGAAGTCAGGATAACAACGCATGATTTGCCCACTAAATAATGTAACTCATTATGGACAATAAATATATATTAAAAAAGTGAGAGCTTATTTTATGTTCTAAGAGGGACGGTCTTTACAAAGACTGATCTCTAGGTAAGCATGACCGACCAAAGACAGACTGATAGTAAGGGATCTGTGTGGGTAGGCATGTGGCATGCTGCCATGAGTCTGTCCACTTCACACTTCTGTTCCTATTTATTGTGGTTCTTGGATTTGGGGATGATAAAATGCATGTGACATCACAAATGAAATTTTGTTGTTTCTGTCACACCTCTGGATCAATCAGAAAACAGAGCTTCTTGAATGCAAATTGACAGACAAAATCTCATTTAAAAATACTGGTTATATAAAGATCATATGGAAAATAATCTGCAGAGCAGTTTTCTATAATTTAAAATAGAAATGAGGCTGAACGCATGTAATGTGCACTACTGAAGACATACAGGCTTACCCTCTTCATTCAGTGACAAGAGTGACATATTGCACAGTCATTTCTTACATGGGTCCTTATATCCACTGTTTCCATCTTTACTGACATGGGGCATGGAGAAGACAGGTAGGTTTCTTGGTTTATAAGATCTGAGAAAATTTTCTGAGGATCTTAGTGCAATCTGGCATCATTCAGAGCTCATATACTATCTGGAGTAGAAGCCACAGTCACTTCAAGATTGTATACAAATGATGAAGCTTCTTGTCTCAGTCAGCCACACGCTACTGGGATGAATCTTCAAACGAGGCACAGTTTATGGGAGGAAATGATTTATTCAAGCTACAGATCCAGGGGAAGTCCCATAAAAGAGAAAGAGGCTGGTCCTCTTTCAAAGGTCCAAGCAGAGATAAAAACCCATCACCAACACCACACACACATAGCAAACAGGCAGGAGGGCCAAGGATAAATTATCTTCTCTTTATATAGGCTTAGGGTAGGGTCTTCCAACCCTATCCCAGACTTAATGGCTTCCTGAGTCTCCAGAATTTCCTTCCTGCACTGCCCACACAGGAAAGGATGTATAATTCTAGCTTCTTTGAGCATCTTTATATCCTGCCCCTTGCTGAGAGGTTGCCTTCCTGTAAACATCCTCAGAGACCTACCAAAGGTAATTAAAAAGATCAAGTTGACAACAAAACCTAACCATCACACTTCCCATTAGTATGGGGACATTATTCACTTAGTTACAGCCAATGCTATTTAACACTCATGACAATCTAACTTACAAGAACTAGGATCATTTTGATTAGGTTCATTTGGTTTAGAATACACACCTTGAATATTGTCTCAGTTTGATCCAGGTGTCCCGCATAAACTTATGTCTTCTGAATGCTTAAACCTCAGCTGATGAGTATTTTGGAATTGGACTCAAGTTAGACTTCGGTTGTTGGTGGGTGGGTTTAGGAATATTATAACCTGCTTCCCCTTAATAAAGTTTGGCACACTTTCCTGCCATTGTCTCTGCTTGCAAACTGATGTGACAGAGGTGGTTTCCAGCCTCTACTCATGCCATTTTCATTTTTTTTCCCAGCCATCATAGAGTTTCCCCTCCTGTCTTATTAGCCAAAGTAAACCCTATCCTCCCACAACCTGCTTCTGGCTGGATGTTTGTAACGGCAAGGAAAAACTGACCACAACAGTACACTTGGTATCAAGAAGTGGGATCATGGCTGCTAGAAACCTCTTGGCCCTTTGGAACTGATTTGTAGGAGGAATGTGGGTGGATTTGAAACTTTGACCTAAGAGATTCCTTGCAGTGATGTAGGTCGAGCGTGATGTTGAAAGATCTGCCTGCAGTGAGAACTATGTAGACTGTGAGGTTTAGCTTACAAGGTTGAGAAAGAATTTTGGAGGGAAGCTGGAGAGATGGCTCAGTGGGTAAGGCACTTGCCTCCAGTGCCTAAGGCCCTGGGTTCAATTACCCAGGACCCACATAAGCCAGACCCACAAGGTGGTGTCCCTGGTGGTCTCTCTATCTCTGTATCTTTTTCTCTCTCTCTATCTCTCTGTTTGAGAAATGAATAAATAAAATTTAAAAAAAAAGAATTTTGGAGAGACTGTTCTAGAAGCAGTTTGTGTGAGAGGCTTGTGGTTTTGCCTCTGCCCAGAAAACTTGTGCATGGTTTCATCTTATACAAATGAACTGATGTGAGCAAATGGATATGGTACAGAAAAAAATGAAATATTTGAGCTGAAACTGCTGGGTGTTCAGCATCAATGGTTTAAGAGATTTCAACCACTGAGATTTGAGCCAGGTGATCTGCTTTGGGACAACTGGAGGAATGAAAACTCTTTTGAAAGTAAGGGACCTTAATGCTGAAATGAGTGCACTACTCTTCAAAGTTGGTTTATTTGCCCTCTGGATTAAAAAAAAAAAAAGTTGGTAGCCCATGAGGCACTATGGAGTATAACAAATGCAGGAAAGAAAGAATCATCTAGTTTTCAATTTTTTTCTTTTTTTTTTCTTTTTTTCCCCCCAGGAAATGACCGTGGGCAGTGTGAAGCAGGCTTGTTGGATAATCTACATCTGGAGGCCCAATGGAGCCATAAAAGTTTGGTTGCAGTGGAGACCCAGTACAGAAGCCAGGGCTATGAGGAGACTGCCACAAACAGCTGCTGACACCACATAGAAAATACCTGTCACTCTTCGCAGTCCAGCTGCAGTGGCAGGATTTGAACTGCAGAGGCTTGTCACTGGTTAGATTCATCCCACTTGGAAACTTGTCACTGAGTGGTGTGGTCAGACTTGGGGTTATAGAGTTTGATGATTGTCCTGTTTGTTCTAAATCTTGTATTGGTTCAATCTTTGCTATGGCCAATGCCATCTTTTGCAATGTGAATATTTATTTTATGCAATTATGTTGGTTTTTTTGAGGGGTGGTATACTGCTCAGTTAAAAGACCTTGAGCTATGTGGTTGCTTGAACATCACTGTGATTGGTAAAAATTATGGGGACTTTTAAAGTTCGAATGAATATATTGCATGTTACATTATTGATAATTATCAGTGTATGGGGGCCAGGGGCAGAATGTAGTGAGTGGTATGATGTTGGTAATTCCCCGTAAAGTAATTTGTTCTAAATGCTTTATCCCTAATGAATGACAGTTTTAGAAATGGGATCTTGCTGCAGGTATATTGGGTTATGCAGCTTCTCCTTGCCAGTGTTTGGAACACCTTCCTAATGTTCTTTCCCCTCTACTGAGGCAGAGGTGATATCCAGGCTCTGCTCAAGCCATCCTTTTCCCGGCCATCATGGAGTTTCCACTCAAGTCTAAAACCCAAAATAAATCCTTTCTATTCACACGTTGATTTTGGTCATGTTCTTTGTGACAGTAATGAGAAGTTGACTGCAACATATATATAAGAACAAAATTCTTGGCTGAGCACCAGCATTCACCCTTCCCTAATGCTTGCTTAAGGAGCAATCAGCTTCCTACTTGTACTATGCTTTCTTTACCATGATGACCATTACTTTCTGTAAATTGAAAAACAAAATACAACTTTTCCCTTCCATAAGTCATTTCCCCCAGCAATGGAATGTTGTCTAATATAGCAAGTCATAACATTTCTGGAAAGTCAAGCAATAGGGTGGCTAACTGTATTAATAATAATAAGAAGAATCCTATTTGTAATCAGTACTAAAAGGTAACATAAAATACTTAAAAGTAAATTTCACTAAGCTCACAAAATATTTCTATACTGAAAACCAGTGACACACCCCCTGAAGCAGGACTATGCCTGCTAGGGGCTGAAGGGGCCAACTAAACTTTCATAAAACAACCAAATCTATGGGGACATATATTCAAACTACCACAGGGCTAAAACTACATTTGAGATATGTATTTAGTACATCTTAGATTAAATAGAGATGAGTTTTTTTTCTAAAAATGGAATAGCAGGGATGCCTCCTTTGGTCTGTGGTGGGCACACTTGTTTGGGAAATTTAAATAATGTTTGTGAGTGTGTGTGGGTGTGTGTGTTTGTGTATATGTGTGTGTGTGTGTGGTGTTTATAAAGAGGAGAAGAGAAGAGCAAGTTTTGAACTCTTAAGACAAAAGATTTTATTTGGTTCCAATGTGCAGGTGTTAGTTCCATTAATTTGCAGCATAATATGAGGAAGAGTGAGGCAAGAAGTTAGGCTGAGAATACAGAATGTGATAAGGGCAGGCGAACCTCATCCTCAGCATGCACATAGTGGAATGACCCTTGCTCTCAAATCAAGTAACATATTTGATAGTTTTTAAACAAAGAAACATTTAAATATAGTAGGGTACTATATACATCTGTTTTACTATAGTTTGACAAAAAAAAATAAGAGAGAGCAAGATGAAAGGCAATTTAATAGCAGTATTTCTCAGTTTATTAAAAATTAATCTTAATTCTAAATATAAAAACACATCCTGACCCTAAAAAAGTCTTACTTCCCTTTATCCACACCCTTTCATAACTGGGGATTATAACACCATTTCAGGGGATTTTCACTTAGAATTGTGATTTAATTTGCAAATATCAGGCTCTCTGGTTCTCAAACTCAACTCATAGTATAAAATTCTACATACTTAGCCCAAAGAAAAGAGATAATCTCATTGTGTTTTTGTTGTTATTGTTCTTATATTCAATATCATCTTCATATCAGCCTTAGAACTTTCTGGAAATTCCATTTCCTTAACATTATATTTTCCTGCTTCAAATTCTCTGAAACTTTTCATTTATTGTAAGATCAACATGGAAATTTTATCAAGCTTACCATTTTTTTTGCCTATATAACTTCCACATGTATCACATTCTTTGATACACTGAGATTCCATCATTTGAGGAAGCTCTTTTATAACTAAACTCACAGCCTAAGAAGATACTTTTCCTTAAATTCTCCTTGCTTTACTTACTTAAATAAATCTACATTATAACTCAGACAAAGGTCTTCATAGGAACCTTTCTTGGTACTTCATTTTAACAAAAAACCTTTATATGCTCTGATATAGTCTTCCATATTTTCTTGTAAACTATTATAGCTACTCTGGTAAATATTGATTATAATTTCCTGGCCATTTTGAAATCCCCTTGTAATCATAATTGCTTTCTTCAGGGAGGAGATGTTCTAGGATACCTAATAGATCCTAATGTTTTATCACATTTTAAGTTCATTAAGGAAAGATTAGAGTATTTACATATAGCATAAGAAAATGAACCCTATATTTGAAATTCTATATACATTACTTAAAATAACTTAGCAGAATGACCTGCTAAGGAAACAGATGCTACATTATTTTGTTTAAAAAAAATAATGGAAAGAAGTCTGTATATATCTAGTACAGATGTAAAGTTCATTTCCTGAGTATTTTTTTAAATCAGATTTTGTTTGAATCCAGAGATGCAAACGCACAGGAACAGATAAATAAGGTGTTTGTCATTCCCTTTATGGCTTCAAGCACAATGTTTGAAAGATTGTTGGTTGGTCCACATGTCAAAGGTCAATCAGCCACATTCACAAGTCTCACATTTCATCACCTAAAGAACTTTAATTGAGTTCAGGGGTAGACGTATCTCCATCAACTCAAGAAATGTGACCCCTTGCTTCAATAGCTAGGGTGGTTCTTTAATATACTTAAGTCCTCACTCTTATGCAGTTCCCTCTACCATGGTAAGGCATGGGCTTGGCATGTGACATTCTAACAATCAAGAATTGGAAGTCTATTTGGGACATTTTTATATTAAAGTATTTTTATTGTCCATAATGAGTTACATTGTTTAATGGGCCAACAATGAGTTGTTATCCCCAATTCCTCATTGCCCCCCAAAAAATGTTTCCTTACACTTACAACATGATACAATAGAAAAAAAAATAAACTTTGTCATGAATGTTCTGTTGGATCATGAGGTGAACCAAGAAGAGATGTCAGGTCAGGGAATGGGAAGTGTCTACATGGCTGTTACTGGCATCAAGGCACCATTTACCCCCCTGTGAAACTGTACTACCTTAGGGAATTTATGTGACATCAAATACCTTTAAGTCTATCAAAATTTTCTAATCCATATATCCAAAATCCCCTAACAGTACTTATAAATTCTGACACTTATTTCTTTGATAAAACCTGTAGATATTTACACCCTGTTAAGCAATGCCTGTAGTACCCAATCTTCAGCAGAGATGTTCCCTCAACCTTGACTCTATCTGATCCTCCCTGACCAATTCCGAGTACTTCAGTACCCAGCTGGCTCTCTGTTCCAGGCCACCCTTTCTCTAAAGTCTCTCTTTCATTGTTTTCATCAAACTAGACTACCAGCAGAGCCTATTTTAGTATATTGTTAGGATATTTTCACTTGTACACTTTCCAGTAGGCATCTGAATAACTCATTGAAGGAAGAAACAGTGAGTCTACCTATCTTGGAAATGGGAGGTGTTGAATATGTAAATATTTCCCTGAGGAAAGGAAATTCTTCATTGGAAATAATCACAGAAAGCTTTGGAGAATAAACAAGACCTGAGCCCAGCCATGGAAGTCAGGGTCATCTTATTATACAGAAAAGTAAAGAGCATTGTTGTAACAGATTATGAAAAGGCAGTCAACAGACTTTTCTCCCCAGGAAACTGGTGCATGGGAAAACACAGTGTGTATTTGTAGAGGATAATATGAAGAAAGATTGAGACAACAAATACCATTGGAGCAGCACCAGACTGTCAGTCTCCTGGGAGCTTGGCATTTACTTTGCAGGTGTAGGAATACCTTATCAATAATACTCATACTGCACAACTCCATAAAAATAGGCCACATGCTTGTGAATGACAAGTAAAATGTCACATGAAGTCATCAGCCAAGCAAAGAAAAGGAGGCTTTTGCCTATATTTTATTCTAGATGTTTTAGAGGTTTAGGTTTTAAATTAATGGTCTTTGATTCATTTTGAACTGATTTTTGTTCAGAGCAAGAGAGAAACATATAGGTTCCATTCCTCCTCATGGTAAAATCGTTTTCTCAGCACCTCTCTTTCAAAGAAGCTGACTCTTCAATGTCTGTGTTCAACACCTTTGTTGAAAACCAGGTGTTTGAAATTGTGTGGGTTATCCCAGGCCTCTGTAGTATTCCATTGGTCTAGATGCTTGTTTTAGGGACTTTCTCTGCTATTTTGTTACTGTTACACTATAATGTTACCCTCAGCCTTTCTGTTTCTACTGAAAGTTTCCTTGGCTAATTGAAGTGTTTTCTGTTTTCTGTTTCCATGTTGACTGTTGGATTTAAAAAAAACATTTTATTTATTTATTTGTAAGATGAGATAAGAGAGAGAGAGAGAGAGAGAGAGAGAGAGAGAGAGGGGAGAGAGAGAGAGAGAGAGAGAGAGAGAGAGAGAGAGAGAGAGAGAGAGAGAGAGAGAGAGAGAGAATGGAGAATGGCTGCACCAGGGCTTCTAGCCACTGCAAACAAACTCAAAGTGTCTGAACTCCCCACTCCAGATGCAGACATCACTTTGTGCATCTGGCTTTTCTTGGCTACTGTGAGGAATCAAACTGATGTTGTTAGGCTTTGCAGGCCAAAAACTTAACTGCTCAGCCACCTCTCCAGGCATGTAGGACTTTTTTTTAAAATTTTCTTGTTTTCTAATAAATGTCATTGGGATTATGATGAAAAGTGTTTGATTCTGTGGTTCACTTTGAGTAGCATCTCCTCCCTGGTGCACAGTATTAATTCTGTCAATCCATGGGTTTGAAAGGCCTTTCTATCTTTTAGTGTCTTTAATTTCTTTCTTCAATGGTTTAAACTTTTCATGAAAGAGGTTTCTTTTTTATTATTATCATAGTTAGATTTATTTGTAGTCATTTTGAAGCTACTGTGAATGGGATTGTTTCCTTTTTTCCTCAGCATGTTAATTATTGATATGTAGGAGAGTAATTCTTTTTTTTTTTTTCATTTTGATGTAGGGTCTCACTCTAGCCCAGGCTGATATAGAATTTACTTTGTAGTTTCAGGGTGGCTTCAAATGCATGGAAATGCTCCTACCTCTGCCTCCCAAGTGCCTAGAATAAATCCCTTCTTCATTTTGTATATTTATTTTCATATCATATTATTTAACTGAAAATGTTCATAGATCTAAGACTTTTCTGGTGTATCAGCTTTATTAATCATAAGATCATGTCAACTTCTAATGGCAACATTTATATATCTTTCTTTGCTATATATATTTTATTTTTATTTTTTCCCTTACCATATTACTAGTTAAGATTTAGAACACTATATTGAATAAAAATGGAAGGTGTATACACCCTTGTCCATTCCTGATTTTAGATAAAATGCTTTCAGTCAGATCTCTATATAATTATTCTGTTGAAGTAAGTTTCTTCTACTAGTTTCTTCAAGGATATTTAACATTGTTGAGTTTATTTGCATGTTATGTGTGAAATACAATGATGTACACTTTTTATTTAATAAAAAACTCTGGTTTTTTTTTATTCTTTGGAGGCAGTGGAAGACATTGACAAAATTGCCAGTTAATATTTATAATATCCATATAATACCAATCACATATAACTGTCATTGAATAAAATTATCAAACTTCCAACTGGAAAGCTTGACAATTATTTGTTTGGACATCTTTTTTCTGTTTTTTTTTAACTTAAGAATTAAATGAACATAGTAATGATATGTAAATTAATAAAATATGTTGTGTAATATTTTATTTAAAGTAATTTTTCAAAAAATATGTTCATATATATATATTTAAATCATTTGACAAAAAGGAGTTGATTTCTTCAAATATGAACATTTGAATCCCAATTAGCCAAGGTAATTTGCAATGTCCTTTTATTTAATGAGAAAATTTATCCTGAATCCTCTATCATTTTATTGTTTCTGTCATGAACAACCATTTGAGGCAACAGCAGAAGATCCTCAGTGACTTTCTATTTGACTACACTACCTTTCATTTAAATGCATGTCTTTAAAGAGTAAGTGAAAAAAAGAATATGGAAATATAGAATACTTGGATGAGAACAAGAGCAAGCAAATCAACAACTTCACATTTAACTGCTAGAATTGATTTCCAAGGCTGTACAAACACTAAGTGTTTTCTACTCTTTCTGTATTTGTTTTCACTAATCTGAAAGTGTTTTCTGTACTTTCTGTCTTTGTTTTTAGAAATCTGAAAGTCTTTGAGAGCAAACATTTTCTTTTTACTGGGAATAACTTCTATTGTGAACCAACAATTCATTCACAATACATCTGGCAGAAGATTTGTTTTGAACAGAAAAAAAGGCAAAATTCTAACCTCAGCACAGGTGTGCACAAAGCAATTATAATTTTAGAGATACATATTTTTAGATTTCAGATAATTCCAAAAGCTTTTTATATGTTACAATGATATCTTTTAGTACTTCAAATAAACAAAATTTAACCCACTTACATCTGGATATGCCTCATGCACATCAATGTTAATCTCAGTGCTACGATTATGGTTTAACTGATTCATCACTGAAACATTTTTGTAGTTTGAATATATGTCCCCCAATAAAAACACCTGTTTTATTTAATGTTGGACTTCTAACCTTTTCCAGCCTGTCTGGAAAAGGTGTCACTGGGGGGTCAGATCCTGGGTTCCAGCTATAAGGTGTGTTTGGTGGCTGATCTGATTCCAATCTAAAGATATGCAGAGCAGTCAGAGGTTTCCTGCTTTCATTGTTGTTTTGCTGGTTTATTTTTCTAATATTTTAGGTATTTATTTGAATGAGACAGTGAGAGAGAGAGAAAGAAAGAAATAAAGAGAGGGAGAGGGAGAGAGAGAGGGAGGGAGGGAGAGAGAGAGAGAGAGAGAGAGAGAGAGAGAGAGAGAGAGAGAGAGAGAGAGAGAGAGATTGAATGGGTGTGCCATGGCCTCCAGCCACTGTAAACTCCAGACACATGGGCCATTGTCTGAATCTGGCTTTATGTGGGTACTGGGGAATTGAATTCTGGCCCTCCTGTCTTGATTATTGAGTCATCTCTCAAGCTCTGGCTGTGGTTTTGTGCTTATTTGTGATCCTGGCTGGTGGTAATTTCTTGTGCTCAGACTTATGAAAGTGAGCCAGCCTCTTCTACCATAACTGAACTTCCACTAGATTTATAAGCTTCAAATAAATCGCTTCCTCCTCTAAACTATGCTAGGTTTGGAAGTTCATCTCAGCAACATGAAGTTCAATACAACAGCCATTTAGGCAGGTCATTCTAGTTTTCATATTTTTTTTTTGAAAAATACGGACAAAAATAAACTGTAACTTGGTATAAAATAGATATTGCAGAAATATCTTTTTTTTTTTAATTTTGCAAAGGATAGTAGACAAAATCTTGACAGAGTGAGATCAATGTTACTATGCATCCAGTGCTTACAGTTGTTGTGCTATCAAACACCATGAAGATGACAAAGAACCTGCAATGGAGATGCCAGAGCCTCAGAGCCCAAGACTCATGAGCAGGTGAGAAGGGTCCACATTACATGTTGGAACTAGAATATTTTATGAAGGATTACATGCTGACGGGGAGATCTGAGCTAATGATGTTCTTACCAAATGTAAGCATGAGCTTAGTAAGGAAACTTGGCACATATTACAGTATACCTTTATTCCTTATATGTTTGCATGAAGATTAGCAATGACATATGGAAACATTAGGAGGTAGGGCTTCCTTGAAGAAGTAGGTCAGTGAGATTGTGCCTTTGAAGGTCATATTGGGACAATAGACTCCTTGACTCTTCCTTTGCTTCTTGGGAATATAAAACGATTAGTGCCTCTCTACCATCCATGTGTTCTGAACCATGGTGTTAGGCATTGCCAAGACCCAAAGCAAACGATGGCACCAAACCTAAAAATGAAAAAAAAAAAAAAAAAAAAAAAAAAACCTAAAAATGATGTATTGATGCCTCTGAAACCATGAGCCAAAGAAAACTGTTACTTTTTTGTAAGTATTTTATCAGAAGTACTGTATCACATAATATAAAGGTGAATCATTGGATTGTGTTCTAAAAATACTGTTTGCCTGGATGCATGTGGAGTTTCTTTCCTTTGTTTTGCATTGACCAACAAAGCCATCATTAGAATCTTCTGTTAACATAATTCTCACTGCTGAGGTTTGGGGCTGGTGACATCCCTCTTGTACATGATGGAAGCTATTAATGCCACCTCACTCATATTTCTGATCTCTAAGGGCACTTCCACCCTTTGCTTGGACAAACACTAGGAAATACAGAGAAGCCTCATTCAGCTAAATATTTTTCTCCTCTCACCTGGAAATGCATTATACTGTTTCCCTGTCAGATTCCCCAGAGGGACTTAGTGTACACTGAAGGTCTGGACATAGCACTAACATTTCAACACAATCTTTCTGAAGCCCTGCTCCACAATCTTGAGCTATGAGAGAGGCCCCTGCCTTTTAGTGAACTTCTGAAGTAACTGGATTCCCAAATTCACCAAAGGTTCTCTCCAAATTATATCTGTGAATCTCTCTGAATTTCCAATATCACAAGAGATTACATCTACATGGTGATTAAAACATTGTAAACATATTATTTTTTTCCTGTGAGATCACATGGATCTCACAGACATTATGCTGGAGCAAAAAAAAGAAACCCACAAAGAGTATATATATATATATATATATATATATATATATATATATATATATATATATATATGAGTTAAATTATCTTAATTTCAAAACAAGAAAATTTATTCTTGATGAGCCTTTAGGAAAAGTGATTCCCTTGGGAAGGAGAAGAGAGTGGTGATACAAAATGGAAAAAAAAAAGTACTTGAACTTTCTGTGAGAAATCCATCATTATAACTTAAAACCAGTATTTAATTTCTGCAAAAGTCAACATGGAGGCCAACTTTGTTGACAGCAAAGGGATTAACTCTTCCTGTCTGTATGTTCATAGTTAACATAAATGAGAACCGTGCAGATTTCTCTCCTGGCTGTCATCGTAATTATAACCTCTTTTCTTTATGCAAAGTTTATTATGTCCAAATGACTCACTGAGGGCCTGATTAAAACCATGAGCATGTTCCTCCTTTAGTTCGCTAACGTGTTCCTCAAAGGAGAGAAATGCTGACCATGCACTCTAATTAATTACATTTGATAGGCTTGCTGTTCATTAACTTCCTTGGATACTGCAATTCTATCATTTTCAGTTTTACTATTGGGATGTGAGATATCTATAGAAGGAAAATACAATTATGATGAATTAACCTTGCCCTAATGTGATGCATTGGTGGCCACATGACCACAGTTATGCACACAGAGCATAGAGAAGCAAAGAATGCCCATCTCAGGAAACTTTCTGTACTAAGGAACATGCTTTCACACAATCATATTTGCTCCTGACCTCCCACACATGTTTCATTACCAAACTCATGTTTACATTAAAGTTAAAATGTAGCCAAACACCTAAGGCTATTTTCAACTTGGAACAGATAATAAAGGGTATATTATTTGTTTATATACAGAATGGTAATAGGGAACAGGAGAAGTAGAGAAATAGTCAAAGTGTCTCAGTGTAGAGGTAGTAGAAAGTGGGTATAAACCTAGGTGTTAAGACTTTACTGTGATGTTATTGATAAAATAATAAAGAAATATAAAGTAACAAGAATTATAAAAGTAAGCTAGCAGTTAACTGAATAATTTCAGTTAATTAGTAGTTTACTAATGATATACATTAAATTTAACATGAACTTTAGAAAATAACAATAAAAATTTTCTGGGCTATTAAAGGCAGGTGCTCAGATAAGGTCCCCTTATATATGGGGTAACTTAAAGTCAGTTTACCTATTGAATACTGGTATTTCTGAAATCTACATTGATATTCTGCATAGCAAGAGCTTTTTTGAGGAAATAGCATATCAAATATTTTCTCTTGGTCAAGTACATTTATATACTCATATTTTCTGCAAATGATTTAAAGTACATCATGCATCAATATAATGGCGAGCCTATATTCAGTATGTTAGGCACATTTGTGCTCATTTCCCAATGCTAAATTCCCATCACTAAAAAGAAGATTTACCTAATATAAATTGGGAAAAAGATCAAATACACATTCTATTCTGAATTTATATTGTAAAAATTCTATCTTCTGATAGGGAGGCTACTAAAAATAGAAACTAGGCAATCCAGAATGGTCTATATGTGTTAA
Organism: Zapus hudsonius; assembly: GCA_004024765.1. Taxonomy (NCBI): domain Eukaryota; kingdom Metazoa; phylum Chordata; class Mammalia; order Rodentia; family Dipodidae; genus Zapus; species Zapus hudsonius. The sequence goes on from PVHP010013575.1 coordinate 40,407, forward strand.
CCTATACTGTTCTAACTCTCCAATGGAGATTGTATTTGTATTTTCCAGGATATAGCGACTGAGCTGTGGCCCATATAACTCTACCACCCGACAGCAGGCCAAAAGATGAGACCATGGCAAGAGATGAGCCACCACAGTCATATTGTGGAGGATCCATATGGAACCCTGCAGAGAAGGACAGGATGAACAAGGGACCCATACCCACAGCCATTCAACCAACTCAGGATAAGACAAATGTGTTTGTGTTTTTCAGGATAC
>PVHP010013576.1:0-40818 GCA_004024765.1 Zapus hudsonius
TTCCTTTTCTGCCTTTGTGGGGAACACTCACTGGGTTGGCAGGTATGAGCTTGGATTATGTTCCCAACAAGGAACAGATCAGTGACTTTGTCATCGAAGGCTGCTTACCGTGGGTGGAGGGGAGCCTCTGCCGATGAGCGGCACGTTTTCGTAGCGTGGGTTCCCACCGAAGAGCACGGCCTGGTTCCTGCTGGCCAAGAGGGAGAGTTCAGGAGTGTCTGTGTGCGTGTGTTCGTGTGGACGTGTCTATCCCCGAGCCTCACAAATGTACATATGGAAGTGGAGGGACAGAAATGGATGAAGTGAGACACTGGGGACAAGAAAATCAAGGGAAAAAAGAGAGCCAGGCCCAGTGGCTCATGCCTGTCATCTCAGCACCTGGGAGGCTGGGCTATAGTGTGAGATGAGACCTTGTCTCAAAAACCAAAAGCAAAGCACTCTAGGGGAAGCAGGGGACATGCAGCAGACACGGGGCAGGAGACAGGAGCAGCACAGCAGTTTCTCAGGACTGGGAGCCCCTGAGGATGTGTGACAAAAGGCCACAGCCAATGCTTGTTGGTGGGCATTTCCCCAACACACCTGGGTGTGCAGGGGAGACTAGGCCCAGGAACCAGGGCTGGCTCTGGGGACCAAATACCCTGTCTGAAGACCCAGCTCCCCTCAAGTGTTGTGCTGCTCTGCCTGGGTGTGAGGGGCTCAGGGTTCCCACTGTACATACATGTACTCGGAGACAGGGGCGTTGGAGATGGTCTGTGTGGGCGGGTGCAGGCTGCTCTGGCTGCCCAGGCCGCTGCTGTAACTGCAGAAGCTGTGCAGCTGCCCCCTTGAGGGGTTGTGGGCTGCGATGCGCCGAGCTTGAGGGTTAAAAGGGTCGTTGTCATCGATGTCATCGTAGTCTCTATCCCTAGAGAGAGATGTAGAATTTGGCCAGCTGTGTGGGCTGAGGGAGGTTCAAGGCTAATGGGTTCTGTTTGGCTTCCCATGATGCTCTCAGGCCACAAGTTATCTGAATGAGAATCTTTACAGAGCTCACTCCACCTGTTCTCAACTCCATGTCCACTTCTTGCAGGCAGCCCACCAGACCGATGGCCTATACATCATTCATTCTGGTCTATTCATGATGTCCTAAAACTCCTCTCTGGGGGTTTGAATGTAAAATGTCCTCTAGAGCCTCAAGCACTTGTAATAAAGCCTCACACTTGACCCCTAGCTGGGGGAGCTTTTGGGAGGTGGAGCCTTGTTGGAGGAGGTGTCTCACTGGGGATGGGCCTTGAGGCTTAGCCTAGCTCACTGGGTGTTTGCTCAGAGTGCGCTCACTGTCGCTCTTTTCCCCCAGCTGATGCGATGCCCCAGCTGTCTGCCTGTGCTTTCCTTACCATGATGAAGCTTCCCCTGAAACTGTAAGTGAAATAAACCTGTTTCCTACCATCAGCTGTTTCTGGTCGGGTGTTTTGTCCCAGCAACAAGAAAGTCACTGCTACACCTACCATGTCCCTGTCTCTCCCCAGGGATATTGTAGTCTACAGCTACAATGGTGTTACAATTGACCATCTGTGGTAGTTTGAATGCATGGTCCCACAGACTCAAGTGTCTTCTGCTACAGGGGGTTGCATCACTGGGGGGTGGGGGACAGATCAGATAGGTGTGAAAAGAGCAGTTGGAGGTCTGGCTGTTTTGTGGTTGGTGCAGGTTGTTGGTGGTGTATCTGCCGAGATCTATAGAAATGAGCCAGCTTCTTCCATCATGGATGGTGTTCCCCTGGAATTTGTAAGCCCGAAATACACCCCTTCCTCCCATAAGCTGCTTTTGGGCAGGTGTTTGTACCAGCAATGTGAAACCGTCTGCAACACCATCCCTGGATTCCCCATGGGGTTCCCTCTCCTCATCATTCTGCCTTACAAAGTCTTGCTCAGGAAGAAAGAAGCAAGGGACACAAATCAGTGGCAGGAAGGCCAGTACCCTGGGAACCCACCCCCCCAACCCCTTTTTGGGGAATCTGTCTCAACTTTTGGGGAAGCATTTACAGAAATCTAGCCAGCCTGCTAAGGCTAAATGCTGGGCCCTCTGTCATCCTCTGGGGTCCTAGATGATCAGTTCCTGGGGGCACACCCCCAAATCCCCAGGCTGCGGAGAGCCCCGTCCTTTCTGGTAGCCCACCTGGTAGTGAAGTGCTTCCAGGCTCGTGGCCCTGCACAGATGAGGGTGGAGAAGGCCAGGGCAGCCAGGAGGGAGAAGAGGCCCAGGAAGAGCAGGCCCTCAATGCTGTCGTAGCAGATGCCAGTGAGGGCGTCCAGGTAGTCCTGTGGGGGGTTGGGGGGGGAAGAGGGGAACAGGGACACATTGTCAGGAACAGGGGGGGCAAAGCCTGGAACCTGAGCTCTTCCATGACAGCCTCTCACCCAGCTTGGACCTACGACCTACTGGCTGCCCCTCCCCCCCCACTGTCATTAACAGTCCCTGTTCTGAAGATGGGGTTCCTTGGGGAGGTCTGCTCTACAAGCATTTGCTGAGCACCTACTGCGTGAGGTACTGGAGGGCTTTAAACTGGATAGATGAGGCGGCTGGCCAGGAAGCCAGACAGGATGTGTAAAGAGACTGGAACAGCAAGGAGTGGATCTTTTTTTTTTTGTTTGTTTTTTGAGGTAGGGTCTCGCTCTAGCCCAGGCTAACCTGGAATTCACTAAGTAGTCTCAGGGTGGCCTTGAACTCACAGCAATCCTCCTACCTCTGCCTCCTGAGTGCTGGGATTAAAGGCGTGCGCCACCACGCCCGGCCAAGGAGTGGATCTTGAGAGGAGGCAAAGGGTGAGCTGGGCCAGAAGAGAGAAAAGGCCAGAAGGAGAAGAGCATGTGTGTGACAATGTGAGGGGAGACATTGGGGGGACTGGGGATGGAAGGGATGAGAATCATCTTTCCCCCCCAGTACTGAGAAAATTCACTTAGGCCTTGAACCTGCTGGGCAAGTGCTCCATCACTGAGCTACAACCACGGCTCTTTTTTTTTTTCGAGGTAGGGTCTCGCTCTAGTCCAGGCTGACCTGGAATTCACTCTGTAGTCTCAGGGTAGCCTTGAACTCATGGTGATCCTCCTACCTCTGCCTCCCGAGTGCTGGGATTAAAGGCGTGCGCCACCACGCCCGGCTACGGCTCTTTTAATGTTTCGTTTTTACTGGGAACTTTAATGCATGAACATATTGCAAACTGCTCAGATTGCCACAGGGGTATCCTCTGTCCCTGCTCCACTGTGGGTCCTCCTCAGTGTTTATCGGTAATCACCATGGGGTCATGAATGCACCAGTCTCTGTGGGAAGGACAATTTCTCTAGTTACTCTTTGCTTTTGATACAGGGGCTTACTAAATTGCCCGAGCTGGCCTTGAACTTACTTAGCCCAAGAAGGCTGAGTGGTTTGAGTGAAATGTCCCTCACAGGCTCACGTTTTGAATATGGGTCCTCAGCTGGTACCAATCTGGAAACGTTTTGGGCCTTTGGGAGGTGGAGCCTTGTGGGAGGAGGTGTGCCTCTGGGGGTAGGCTTTGGGGTAATATAGCCCAGCTGCCACAGGCACAGTAGACTCTCCTTCCCAGCCAATGTGACAAGATGTGATACCCTGCAGTTTTGTTCGTGCCATGCTTTCCCTGTCATGAGGAAATGTCCTCCTTGAAACTATAAACCCTTTCCTCCTGCAAGCTGCTTCTGGCTGGGTTTATTTTTGTCCTAGCAACAAAACATTAACTGCTACAAAGGTCTTGACCTGGAATCATCCTGCCTCAGCTCCAGAGCAGCTTGGATTACAGTTGTGGAACACACCTGACTCCTGATTCCTTAAAACAAATTTTTTTTTCCTTAAGGTAGGGTCTTGCTCTAGCCCAGACTGACCTGGAATTTACTATGTAGTCTCAGGTGTCCTTGAACTCATGGCGATCCTCCTACTTCTGCCTTTCGAGGGCTGGGATTAAAGGTGTGCACTGCCATACCTGGCTAATTTTCATTTTTGAGACAGGGTCTCAAATGGCGCTGACGTTGACCTCAAGCTTGCTATGCAGCTAAGGAGGACCTTGCCTCCACATCCAAAATGCTGGGATTATGGGCATGGACCACCACGCCCAGTTTCTGACCACTCTGGCTGCTACCTGTAAAAGGTCTTGGACTGGAAGGGGGAAAGAAGAGGTTTAGGGTGGTGCTCTATCCCAGAGGCTTGGGGGTGAGGTGCTCAATACTCCCAGTTTCCTGTATTGTGTATACATGACTTTTTTTTTTTTGTGTGTGTGTGTGTGTGTGTGTGTTGTGTGTTTTGACAGGATCTCACTATATAGCATAGGCTGGCCTTGAACTTATATAGCCCAGGCTGGTCTCAAACTCATGATCCTCCTGCCTCAGTATCCTAAGTGCTAGGATTACAGGCCTGTGCCACCATGCCCAGTTTGCTGCATCTATGTGATATCTCAAGTTCCTGGGAAGATCACCCTAGCTGTGAGAATGGGCCATTGACTTGCAAGCTAAAAATATGAAGGGGTCGACCAGATGCCTGGGAGTCTGAAACTGGGGAACTGCATTCCTCACACAGGACAGGGTCCTCCAGAAGTCTCAAGCTAAACTAGCCAGTCCTCCTACCCGTTCCCAGATTCCCTTCATCAAGTACCAGTGGGCAGATGCCTCCTCTCCCTTTACACTGTCCAGCTTCAGTTTTGTTCCTGAAGGGAACTCAGATAGTCCCTCTCCTAATCCTCTATTGGCTTCTCTCTGAAAAATGTGTCCTGCTGGGACATCACACCCTACACATCCTCTGTCTGGAGTCACGCCAGCACCTTGTGTAACCCTCGGCAATCCAGCATGGCTGTCAGTTGGTGCAGGCTGGTCTCTGAGGAGTTCAGCAGGAGCTGGATTCCCAGGAGGTCTTTCTGAAGAGGGAAGACGTGGAGGACACACAGATCAGACCACAAAGAGCAGCGTGCCCACAGGCCTCTCTGAGCCAGAGGGAAGGGCTGAGCCCAGGGGAAGGGATCCACAGCCAGCTCAATGGGTGATGGTGTGGCAGAGAAAGGGTTGCTACGGTTTGCTGGGGGCTCCCCTCATCCAGTGTAGGCGCTGTGGGAAGAATGGGCAACATTACCTCTGACGTGGGAAAGAGGGGCACGGCAAACTGAAGCAGGCCCGCGACCTGGATCTGCATGGTGGTTAGCGAGCGCTGGAAGACGGTCAATGACTAGGTGGAGAGACCACAATCTCCTATGAGGACGCAGTTCCCAGAAATCCCACTGCCACCACCCCATCACCCTGCAAATGTACATGAGGGTCTGCTAGTACTCTGAATGCAGAGGGCAGGCAGGAGGAGATGGATTACATTAGCTCTGGTCACAGAGGACAATGACCTATAGGGAGAGGCAGTTCCCAGGGCCCAGACTCCCAGCCATCTGGTCAACCTGACTACCATGGTTATGATTATGGCCCTTCTCTGTAGGAAGCCTCCCCACATCCCTCTGGCTTCTTGAGAGCTCCATAGTCTTCTGGCTACTGAGGGAGGTGCACACATATACGCATGTGAGAATGGGATCTAGAACACACAGACCCCTTTAGAGGAGTAGCTAAATGAAGACCACAGGGAAGCAAAGCTCAGTCATCCATCTACCAGTGGGTGGTGAGGCTCAGGGTCTAGAGGGAGTGAGATGGTGGTGGGCTGAGGGTGTCTGTACCTGCTGGAAGGGACTGCCCGTGCTCTGACCACAGTGCAGGTAGTAACGGGCCACCTCTGCAAGGAGACAGCATCAGCGTTAGGAAGCTCACAGGGGACCAGACCCTCTGCATGCTTGGTGATCAAACCCAAAACCCAGCGGAGCCTCCCCTCCACAAGCTCCCAAAGGAAGTGGCTCAGAAGTCCAGCTGGACCTGAAGTCTGAGGCAGGGAGAGGCTAGGTTTAGGTGCAGTGGGTCCAGCCATATGGGCATGGTTTGAGGATTGGGAGTGACTCTCGGAGTAGAATGTTACCTGTGCTGATCTGGTTCTGTGTGTTGTTGAGGATGTAGGTGTCAGGAGCCATGCAGAAGTCACTGGTGCCCTGAGTCAGGGAGACAGGATGGGATGAAGAAAGGTTAGACACCCAGCATCTGAGAGGAGCCAGCCCCCTACTGCTGCAACCATTTGCATCTCTAGCTCATTCCTGAGCGGAGAAGTTGGGAGCCAGACTCCTGGGTCCTTTCCTAACTGTTACTTCGGACAAGTCACTGCTGCTTCCTGTGCCTCCATGGACATGGTGACACTATTTACCTTACAAATGAGTGGATGTAAGGTATCCTGGGCAGCGACTGTGGCAAAGGGCACGCTATTTCACTTACTCCTGGGACGGGTACTCAGGGGCAGGAATCTGAGCCCAGGGCGGCTGCAGGAGTGAGCAGTTGCTCTGTATTGCAGATTGATCCGCTCATCCCAGTTGCATTTTGCCTTGCACGGTCTGGTGGTCAACCTCCAGAAACTTCTGCACTCACCTTCTGAGAGTGAAGCTAGAGCTGAGACCAGCTTGGAGCCTTTGGGGATAGGTCCTCACTACTGGTACGAGGGACCAGAGCAGGAGGGTGGCAGTCGGTAGGGGACCTGCAGCATGACCCAGCTAGGTGACCATGAGGTAGCAGGAAGGATATCATCTGCCTTGGGGTACGGTGGGAATGAGGGAAAGGGGGACACTTACCTTTCAGGATAGGCTCCGGTCCTGGGTCCCATTCTGAGTGGCCACCCCCTTCTCTAGTGCATGCTCCCCTGGGCAGGGGACCCCTCCAGATGGCCTTACAAATGCCAGGGGCCCTGGCCTCCTTCAGGGCCGCTGTACTCTGTCCACACAGTATTAATAGATATGCATGGGATACCTACTAGGAACCAGGCAGTGCTAGGATGGGTAGTGTGTGTGTGGGGGGTCTGTATCCTGGCACCTAGGCTAGAAATTGTGGAGGCAGTATTGGGGGGCAACTAGCCCCTCTGGATACAAAGCTTCCCAGAGCCCCAGACTGAAACCACACACACACACACACACACACACACACACACACACACACACATACACACACACACACATTCTCTGTCTCTCTCTGTCTGGACCCTGAGAGATTGGCTTTTATATACAAGCCACTAACATACATAATGAATCAGCTGGCTTTTTATTTCCCATCATAGCTGCAGCACCAACAGGCCTGATGGCCCACCCCCACCCCATAGCTAACGTCGCAGCTGGGCTTGGGGGTCGGGGAAGCCTTGGGAAACAGAGTGAGGCCACCATCATGTGGCCTGTCTCCTCCTTCCTTCCTTAGGCCAGGCCTCAGCCCTATCTCCCGGGAAAAGTGAGCTAAGATGGCGTGGGTTGTGTAACTTAGTGAGGATTGCAATCTCTTCATAAAGATGACGTATGCATGCATGTGCACATGCGTGTATTTGTACATGTACAATGTTTATGCTATGGTGAATGAGAGGGAGAAAGGGGAGAGGTGACTTGAGGAAGGGGATACCTAGAGCCTTTGGGGATGGGTGGGAGAAGCTGCCCAGAGCCCAGATGATGGCTGAGCCCACACAAACTTTCTGATAACAGAAGTACTGTTTTTAGGGGGACACAGGAAGGTTGAGGCAGGGCCTCTCTCTAGCCCAGGTTGGATTCAAACCTATGATCCTTCTACTTTAGCTTTCCAAGTGCTAGGAGTAAGGTATGAGCCATTACCCCCAGCAAGAGGTGACTTTCTGAAGGAGCCACCCTCACATGCTAAGACCTGTGTATAAAAAGCCAAGATGATGACTGCTTGCTAAATGATTGCTGTGTGCCTTTACATAAGAGGAAACTGAGGCACAGAGAATTTTAGCACCTTTCCCGAAGTGACACTGTTGGGTGGGGAGAGATGAAAGGGAGATATGATCCATACTGGGGGTCATGCTCCTGCCTCTGACCCTGAGAGGTGGGCCTGCTGCCTGTCAGGCCTGGATGCTACCAGAGTGTTTGGTCGGTCTGTTTGTCCTCTGTTACCAATGCATCTGTGAAGACCATTTGCCCTTTCCCCTTCTTCCCTGAACACCCCCAAAAGCTCTTCTCTGGCTCCCTCTTGACCATGCAAGAAATGGCCAGGAGGATCCAGGGTAGGACTGAGGCCCAGGTCTGGAGGGTCTAAGCTTAGTTCCCCAGCCCCCAACTCCCCTCCTCTCAGCATCACTTGGAACACATCAGTCTCAGGAACCATAGTCTGTGCTTGTCCTATGGAGGCCTTTCCTGGTGGCCAGGCTGGGGGAAGGGGTGGTGGTGTCAATCATCTGGTCCCTCAAAACAGGCAGTGAAGGCCACACAAAAGCACTGCACAATGACCCCTTGACAGCCGGTGGCCTCCCTCCCGCCTCTTGCAGCTCCTCCTCCCCAGGCTTCCCATTAGCATGCTACAGCACCCACAGCCCTCTCAAAGGCCCATTCAGCACCCTCACACCCGCCTCTCCCACACAAGGGCCTGACTAAAGGAATTAGGAAAATGGCACGGCTCCCAGCTCCCTGGTGTTCCGTGGCACCCTGCAGCAGATGAAAATGGCCTGTGGGTTCCCTGAACAGGAAGCCTGGTGAGAGAAGACCCTGCTGGGAGGGAGCCAGCTCCCAAGGGGCATCATGGTGGCAAGCTGGACACCACTCTGGACACCACTGCTTCTTTAAAAGGCAGGGGTGGCCAAAAGTGGGACAGAGCCCCACGACAGCTGACCACAGAGAGCTTCCCTGTGTTGCACTTGCCCCTGGAGGACAGGCTGCCAGCCAGGCAGCTGTGGCTGTCACTCTGGTGAGCAGGACCCCTCCCTGCACTGTTTACGGCCATCCTAGCTCCAGAAGCCTGCCTGGTTTTTTGCATTTTTTTTTTTTTTGAGGCAGGGTCTCATGTAGCCCAAACTAACCTCAAACTCACTATGTAGTTGAGGATGACCTTGAAATCCTCCTGCCTCTACCTTCCAAGTGCTGGAATTCTGGGGGTACCCCACCATGCCTGGTTTATGTGGTGCTAGGTATTGAACCCAGGGATTCATGCATGCCAGGCAAACACTCTATCAACTGGGCAATGTTCCCAGCTCTCTTTTCACTTATTTCTTTAATTGACAATTTACATACTTGAATATAATGAAATTTGATCATACTCCCCCCTCTCATCTCTTTTTCTTTCTTTTTTTTTTTTTTTTTTTTTGGTTTTTAGAGGTAGGGTCTCGCTCTAGCCCAGGCTGACCTGGAATTCACTATGTCATCTCAGGGTGGCCTCGAACTCACAGCGATCCTACTACCTCTGCCTCCCGATTAAAGGTGTGCGCCACCACGCCCGGCCCTCTTTTTACTTTTGAAACAGTCTCCCTCAGTTGCCCCACCTGGCCTTGAACCCACAATGTAGCCCAGATGGGCCTTGCATTTGCTACCCTTTTGCCTCCTGAGTGGCTCTTAGCACTTCCAAACAAGCCTCTGCCCAGAGTGGCAGAGCCAAGTGGCACCACTGCCTCTCATTCTGTGCTGAAGGCCAGAGCTGGCCAGCCCAGGACACTGGGAAAGGTATGCTTTAGGTAGGGACTTCTAGCTTCCTCCCTCGTCCTTTCATCCCAGGTAGCTATGGTGGCTCAGGGACAGGTTTGTGGTCTTCAACAATGGGTCCTACAATCTAGCAAAATGTCCTGACCCCCCATCTCGTTCAATACACACACACACACACACACACACAGTGATTCACATCCCATTACACTGATCTGCCCACACGTTTGCCTTTCACCGAGCAGCTGTCCACACAGGGAACACGCCCTCCTGGGTCTTGCCCCTCAAGGAACTGTGGAGTGACAAGCAGCAAGACCATTTCCTGAGTCATTGAGCTGACAGACTTGTGCACGCAGCTCAGCTCTAGGCTACCAAGACCAAGCTTTCTTTGATTTTTTGCCATATTCTCTCATGTGGCTGAAGCTGGTCTTGAACTGTCTATGTAGCCAAGGATGCCCTCAAACTCTTAATCCTCCTGCCTCCACCTCCCAAGTGCTAGAATTATAAACTGTACCACCACACCTGGCTCGTTCTTTATGTTTTGTGTGTGTCCATGTGTGGTGTGTGTGTGTGTTGTTGACACCCTGTGCCATGCTTGTAGAAGCCAGAGGAGACCATCGGGTATCCTCAACTCTCACTCACCTTCACACGGTCCCTCACTGAACCTGGATCTACTGGATGACCGGTGAGCCCCTGTGGTTTTCCGGTCTCTGTGCCCCACAGAACAGAGATCACAGGCATGTGTGATCATGTCCTGCTGTGTCAGTGGGTGCTGGGGATTGAATTCAAGCCTTTTCAGGTTATCTCAGGCCCTCGGGCTTACACAGCAAGCAGTCTTGCCCGCCCTGCCATCTCCCTGGCCCTCCAACATGGAAAGCCCTTCACTTTGTGCTAACATTTCAAGGCACTATGTTCATAAACATGTGTGTTTCAGAGTGTGGGCATGAGTGCTAGGGCAGCGGGACCAAAGGATCAGAAGACAATATAACTGCCACCTTTCACATACCTGGTGCCAGGAAGCAGGCAAAGGACTGAGCTTCCATTTGCTGAACGGGTGAATGGGGGGGAGATGGGCTCCTTCAACTCTTGCTGCAGAACCCACCCAGCCTCTGCCAAGTAGCCACCTGACCACCATGCATTCCTTGCCCGTCCAGACAAGCGGCCCTGTTTTCCCTTGGCTCCGCCCGCAGCCCTGTGCTCTTGGGCAAGCCCCATCCTGTCACTGGGTCCAGCCAATGTGATCAGAGCCCTTTCAGTTTTGGGATTCTAAGATGATAGGTGAGGAACTGAGGCTGGAGGTTCTGGACATCACCAGCAGATAAGACTGTCCTGGTCCCACCAGCCACCCAGGACCCTCACACTCACCACTGCTGCAGCAGCATCTCCGGCCAGGGAGGCCCAGCTGAGGAGCAGGGTTAGCACCCCACAGCACAGCGTCCTAGGAGAGAGATGGAAGCTATGGGATCCTGCAAAGGTGGGGAGGTAGGGGTCCCCCCCCCCCACCAATGGCCATCACACTGCCTCCTTCTAGCACCCTTTCTGCCAGGCTGGGATAGCCCAGTGCCTGAAACATGAGTTCTGGGATGAAGAGACCCACAGCTGAAACATTGGTCAAAGATGGCTGGTGGTATTGGGCCACATGGGGAGACCTGACCTGTTTTCTCCCCTCAAGTGGGCACTGAGGAACCATCAGCCCAGCTATTGCCACCCTTAGGGATGGAACAGGCCCTTGTCTTCCTCTATAGGTGGCACCTTGCCCAGCTCTTTGTTCAAAGTCCATGGGCAGGGCTACTCACGAGGCTAAGAGACACTTGGAATGCTTGGCAAGTCCCAGGCAGGTGACAAGGCAGATGACCAGGTCCAGGATGAAGAGCAGGAGGTAGGAGAGCCACCTAGGTGGAGGCAGAGTTCAGGGTCAGCAGGGTGTATCCCCCCATCAGCTGCCTCCTGGAGGCTGGCACAGAAGTCCAGAGTGAGCATGGTGGGACACACCTGTAATCACAACACTCAGGAGCTTGAGGCCAGAGGATCGCCACAAGTTTGAGGGAAGCCTGACCTACATAGTGAGTTTCAGGACAGGCGGATGACACGGGAAAACCTTGTTTCCAAACACCATGGGAAGAAAGGATGACCAAATGGCACAGGAATGTCTGTTCTCACAATGGCTTTCTCCATCCGTGGGTCTGCATAACCAGACACACTGCACAGGTCATAGCCAGAAGCCCACGTGGAGCCTTGGGTGGAGGCTGGGGCATGCTTCAAGAGTCAGCCCCACAAATGGAGGCCCACATGGACCCCCTCAGCAGGTTGATCTGCTCGCAGGGGATGGCAGAGGTGAGGGGATGAGAGCGTGAAAGGCCAGCTGCCCCAGAGCTGCTTGCTGGGGGATGCTGTCACACACTGGGACAAGCTACCTTCCCCCATGGAACCTCTGTTTCCATATCTATGGAGGCGGCTGGACCTCTTATGTGATGGAGTGAATGGATACTTGCTGGAGGTGAAGGTGCAAAGCTACCATAAGAGTCCATGGCCTTTGCTCTCTAGGCTGAAGGATCCAAACCTTACGTCCAAGAGCGTGGAGAAAAATCTTAAAGCACCCTTGATCCTTTCTCCTGTGTTAGGCCCCAACCCCAAGGTGGTCCTCATGAGGCAACATGGGCCTCAGCTAAGCAGCTCTGTCTACCTGCCCTGTGCTGGGGGGCAGTTTGAGCAATTACAGTAGGCAACGGGGAGGGAGTAGTCCCTGCAGAGGTGTGTGTGTGTGTGTGTGTGTGTGTGTATGGTCAGAGGACAACTTTTGGGTGCTGGTCCTCAGCTGCCTCATTTTGAGCCAGGGTCTCTTGTTGGCCCACAAGCTTCTAGAAAATCCTCCTGCCTCTGCCTCTCTTATCAACAAAGACTTGCTGTGTTTACAGGAGCCTATCAAAAATTCCAGCTTTGGGGCTGGAGAGATGGCTCAGCAGTTAAGCCACTTGTCTACAGAGGCTGACAACCCAAGTTCGGTTCCCCAGTACCCACGTAAAGCCAGATGCAAAAAGTGGTGCATGTATCTGGAGTCCATTTACAGTGGCTGGAGGTCCTGGCATGCCCATTCAGTCTGTCTCTCTTCTATCTCTCTCTCCTAAATAAATAAGTAATATTAAAATAAATTCCAGCTTTGGAGAGATTGCTCAGTGGTTAAGGCCTGCAACACCTAAGGACCTGGGTTTGATTCCCCAGCACACACATTAAAGCCAGATGCACAAAGTGCCACATGCATCTGGAGTTCATTTGCAGTGGCAAGAGGCTTTCATGGGGACAGGGATCTGGGTGTCTGAACTTAGGTATTCCTGCATACACAGAAAATACTTTACTCATAGAGCTATCTACCACCAGGCCCAGCATTATGGGCACTGGGGATTCGAACTCAGGTACTCACATTTGTGCGGTAAGAGCTTTATCCAATAAGCCATCTCCCTAGCCCCACTAACCGTCTTTTGATCATTACGTCTCTTGACGCAAAAGCCAAGAAAGTAGAATGCCTAGTGTTTCCAGAAGTGGATCTCTGTTTAGAGCTTAAGGAATATGAGTGGGAGGCAGTGGGGCTGCAGAGTGACTAAGAGACAGGAGGAACAACCTGGAGGTTCCCCAAAAACCACGAGATCCTGTCTTTGTGAATCGAGGCTCAATGCCAAAAGCAGGGGTCTAATCAAAGCCCGCAGCTCCCACCAAGAGCAGCAGCCTGGCCCTGGTGGGTCTCTCAGGTCCTAAGAATGGAGCTGGGGCTTTGGACACAGCTGGCCTGCCCTTTCTGGAGGCCATCAAGTAGCTAGTTCTTAGAGCCAGAAGGACTCTGGGGGACCATCAAGTGTTGGTACCTACAGACCAGAAAGTCGGGCCCACAGTGGGCAACAATTTCCAAAGCTCCATGGGTACTCTGTACTCTCCTAGGAGGGACACAGACAGTCATGGGGCACCTGCTGAAACATGGGCTCCAAATTTCCAGCCTAAAGATACACAGCTCCCTCCCCTGCCTTCCTCGGGGCTCCTGACTCAGCCTTCACGGCTGTGGTTAGCCATGGCTCCATGTGCTTTCCCAGCCTGCTGTCTGCATAAGCAATTCCTAGAAACAGCTCCTGGGCGGATGTGTTCTCCCAGAGGAGCCCCTGAGAACTGGGGGAGGGATTTCTCACCAAGAACTTGGCTCTCATCCTGCCTGCACCACTCCCACAACCCGCCACATCCTGCAGAGGCCACTGGCTACGTCTTAGGCCCAGGCTCTCAGCTTCAGCTTGGGATGGGCCTCCGCTGGACAGCCATGCTGGGGAAGCTCTCAGAGGAACCTGTGAGCTACGGAAGCTCAGGTGGGACAGGAAGCAAGCACAAGATGAAAGACATGACCAGGAATTTTCAGGAGCTGCAGGGGCTCACTTTGAACTAGACCTTTTCTGATTGACCTGAACCTGAATAAGGAGGGTTTGGGTGTGAGGGCAAAAGGACTCCTTCAGCATCCCACTGAGGTACCTGCTAATGCCAGCCTTCCTTGATTTTTTTTTCCTCTGGAGAGAGAGGGAGAGTGGAAGAGAGAGGAGAAAGAGAAAAAACGAACACCAGGGCCCCCAGCTGCTGCAAACAAAATCCAGATGCAGGCACCACTTTGTGCATCTGGCTTTACGTGAGCCCCAGGCTTTGCAGGCAAGCACCGTAACCACTGAGCCATCTCTCCAGCTCCCTACCCCCGATTTTAAATATCACCTGAACAATAAGGTCCTTTCCTGGCCTATTTCAGTCACCATGGTCTTTATCAAAATGCCCACAGGTCCTCTGCCAGGTGCACTGGGTGGGGGCGAGGAGCCAAGTCAACAAGGCACCCACTCTGAACACCACTCGCTGACAGGCGGCAGCAACCAGCAACCATGTCACAGGGCTTAGTGGGTACCACTGTTAAGACCACAGGAGGTGGCCGACCATCCTCAGAACTGGCAGTTCATTGCTGTCCCCTGGAAGAAAGGCAATTTTTCCCATGAGCATCTGTGAGACAGGAGTTGGACAAATGTCCCTTTCCTTGGTGAGTGTGTGGGGAGGACATGGTTGAAGGAGGTGCCTAAGACATCCATATATGGGAAGATGGTGAATTTCTGGATTTTGGTTGTTTTGGTCTTTTTTTTTTTTTTTTTGGTTTTTTGAGGTAGGGTCTCGCTCTAGCCCAGGCTGACCTGGAATTCACTCTGTAGTCTCAGGGTGGCCTTGAACTCATGGTGATCCTCCTACCTCTGCCTCCCGAGTGCTGGGATTAAAGGCGTGCGCCACCACTCCCATGGCTGGTCTTTTTTTTATTTTGTTTTTTTAAGTCACTTTCTTGTAGCTCAGGATGACCTTCAACTACTGATCCTCCTACCTAAAGGCGTGTTCACCACACCTACTGCAGGTGGTGTTTGCTGGTGATCAAAGCCAGGCAAGCACTCCATTGACTGAGCCCCCAAGAACCTTTCAATCCAGAATGCCCGTGACATTGTGAAATGCAGGGACCAGCAGAAGGAAGAATGAGCTAGTTCTTCCCCTAGGGAAGGAGTTCCAAGGAGGAGGCCTTGAGCATTTCTCTGGATTCTGCTTAGCAGTGGACTCCCGGGTGAAGCTTTATGACCTTAAAGGAGAAAAATCTAGAAAACGGACTACATTGTGCAATGTTAGGGGAAAGGCTCTAAATTTCATGAAAGGCTTGAAGGGAACCAAGTCACTGGGTGGTGGCGGGGATTCAAAGAGCTGCCTGCCATTGGTCCTCTGACACATACATATGTTCTCCACTCTGTATTTCCATGGTGCTGGGCGCCCAGCCTTGGGAGCACAATGACAATATGTTCTATGTGAGTGCATGAGGACCAAGATGGTTGCCTCTTTCCTAAGCTCTTGCCAGAGTGACCCTCTCAAGACCCTGCACCCAGAAGGGCAGCCAGTCAAGACATAAAAGGATACCACAGGTTGAATGACATAGGCATGGGTTCCTTTACCAAAGCAAGGTGGGGCAAAACCTCTCAACCCACCATTGATCACCAGCTGTAGAGTGAGGCTGAGGCAATCACTGGGCCTGAGGACACAGCCCCACGGCTCCTCCTGCTGCTTCCAGAGCCTCACCTATAGTGCTCCACGTAGCCAGTCTGGTTGGATAGTTCGGTCAGCTGTGTGGTGACCTCCCTCCACACGGGCAGTCTTGAGAGCTGGACGATGATGTTGCCCGCCATCTGCTGCATGAACTTCAGGGTCTGGATGTAGTCACCCCGGGCAGCAAAGATCTCGCTGAGCCGAGCCAGGTGCTGCTCAAGGTCCATCTTCATTTTCTGTGTGTTTCCAGATACCTAGAAGAGGGTCAGAGGCTGAGAGTCTGGGCCTGGGGCAGCAGAAAGGCAAGAGAAAGCAGGGTGGATGGGCAGGGACCCTAGGTCTCTGCAAGCAGTAATTGGCCACCTGAGCTTAAAGGGACATACCATGCCAGCACAGACAGGCTGCTATCCCAGAGAAGGGACGAAAGACAGGCCCTGTCACCCACTGCCATAGTGCAGGTCTGGAATGTTCCCCAAGGTTGGTGTGTTAAGAAAGGATTGGTTCCTAGCTTGGTGGTATTGGAAGGTGGTGGGTCCTGGTGGGAGTTCCTTTAGGTCCTCAAAGGGATGTTGGGACTCTTTCTTTCTTCTTTGCTTCTGGACACAATGAAGTGAGCAGCATTGCTCTACAGTGTGCCTGCAAATGTTGTTCGAAGTGAGGAATTCTTTTTAAATTTGTAATTACATATTTTCACATGTGTGTGTGTATAAGTGCTATGGTGTGTGTGTGGTCAGCAGTTGTCTGTCCACCATCTTTTTCAAGAAGAGAGAGAGAGAGAGAGCACCAGGGCCACCACCTTGTGGGTCTGGCCCATGTGGGCCCTGGGGAATTGAACCTGGGGCCTTAGGCACTGGAGGCAAGTGCCTTAACCGCCGAGCCATCTCTCCAGCCCTCTGTCCACCATCTTGAGGCAGGGTTTCTTGCTGCTGCAAATAAGTCTGGTGTGGTGGGGTCATCAGGTTCTCCTGGCTTTGCTTCCCACTGTGAGAGGCCCTGCTGGGATCACAGAAGTGTCACTTGATTTTATGTGGATTTATGAGGGTGCTAGGGAATTGAACCTGAGCCAGCAGGCTCTGCAACCAAGCACTGAGCCATCTCCCCAGCCCCTGTTCTGGAATTACTGACTCTCAGCTAGTGAGAAAGAGGCTTCAGGCAGACTCCAGGATCGGGGGGTGTGATGGTTAGGTTTTGTTGTCAACTTGATCTTTTTAATTACCTTGGGTGGCTCTCTGAGGATGTTTATAGGAAAGCAGCCTCTCAGTAGGGGGTAGGATATCAGGAAGCTCAGGGGAACTAGAAATGAACATCCCTTCCTGTTTGAACAGTGCAGGAAGGAAATCCCAGAGACTCAGGAAGCCATTAAGTCTGGGAAAGGGTTGGAAGACCCCACCCTAAGACTATATAAAGAGGAAGAAATTCTCTCCTGGGCCCTCCTGCCTGTTTGCTATTGTGTGTGTGTTGTTAGTGACGGGTTTCTCTCTGCTTGGACTTGTGAAAGGGGGCCAGCCTCTTTTGCTATTTTGGAACTTCCCCTGGATCTGTAGCTTCAGTAAGTCCTTTCCTCCCATATTCTATGTCTGGTGTGGAGACTCATCCCAGCAACATGTGCCTATGACAAGAGCTCCATTCCCATCCCGCGGCCCCCACCTTAGTCTGTCTTCCCTCACAACCAACCATGGACTGAAAGTTGCCAAACTGAGCTAAATTCACCTTTTTTTCTTTGTAACTTGATGATCTCAGGTATTGGCTATAATGATGGAAAGCTGACTCACACACCAGCCACAGTTTGGCCCTGTTCTGGCTTTCATTTGCAGATCCAAGCCTTACTGCTGGCTGAGCTTTGATAAACTGAAATCCCCAAATCCAAAGCGTCTTAAATTCCAGCATCGGGTTTGTGCCAAAAAAAAAAAAAAAGAAAAATCAAATCTGAAAAGTTTTGGAGTCCCGAACATTCCCAGCAACCAGAATTTCAAATAAGAGATGCTCATCCTATGGGCTGGGGAGATGGCTCAGTGGTTAAGGCACTTGCTTGCAAAGCTTGATGGCCTGGGTTTGATTCCCCAGTATGCACATAAAGCCAGATGCACAAAGTGGTGCATGCATCTGGAGTCTGCAGTGGCTAGAGGCCCTGTCATGCACATATGCATTCTCTCTCTAATAAATATTTTTTTAAAAAAGAGTTGTTCAGCCTATATAAAGAGATCCAAATATAGGAGGGAAGGGGCTCAGGAGGCCAGACCCCTCCCTGAGTTAATTGCTGGGGGAGACATTTTCCTCAATAGTGCGGCCACTAGGAAGTTGTTTACGTTCCAGTAAATATACCTGTGCTCATGGAAGCAACCCAGTTAGCTCATTGGGTCATCAAAGGGGGAAAAAAAAAACATGAGCCAGGTGTGCTTAGGAGGCAGAGCTAGGAGGGTTGCCATGAGTTCGAGGCCAGCCTGAGACTACATAGTAAATTCTAGGTCAGCCTGGGCTAGAGCAAGACCCTATCTTGCTTGGGTGGGGGGAAGACATGAAAGAAGGGGAGGAGTTGGGAAGAGGAAAGGGTTCAGGAGGAGGGGGAGCTAAGTGAGAGTTGAGGAGGTTTAATATGATCAAAGCACTTATATAATAAGTGTATGAAGTGAAAAAAAGATCTTAAAAAAATGTGTGTGTGGGAAATCCAGTTTTCTTCTTGGAACCTTCATTCAAAGGTTGAAATGCTTGGGGTTATGAAATGAAACATTTTAAGAGAAAAGGTCTATGTTGCTATCTTGTACTTTATTCCCACAATAGAGTTCCTAAAAGAGTATGGGGCTGAGCTAGCCACAGCTCCCAGCATCCGAACTCAAAGGGAGGCAAAGCAATAGGAGGAAAACAGACATACCCAATGCTATCTCTGACCACCTCAGGGCCATCTCTGGGGCTTATGTCCTCTTGGGATGTCTGTCTTGCCAGGAGGGTGGACAGGTTCCTGTTCCTTGGCTGGGCCTTAAAGACTTGGTGTTGAGTAGACCCTGTAGGAGAATCTATCTGCTAGAGGTAGGAACAAAACACTATGGTAGTGACTATCCTCAATGGCTCCCAAACAAGGGGCACAGGTGGGTGGGGCTTGTATTGCAAAGGTCTTTTGAAATGGCCAGTCCCATTAACTCGTCTCTGCTGGGTCTGAGCAGAGCCAGTATGTTGGCAGCCTGGACAAGAAGGCCTATATTTCTGTTTTACTTTGAGACAGGGTTTTGCCAAGGCTGGTCTGGAACTTGCTATGTAGCTCAGGATGACCCTGAATTTGAGTTCCTCCTTAGTCTCCTGAAGAGCTGAGATTACAGCCTATTCCACCAGGGACTGTTTATTTATTTTTTTGGTTTTTCGAGGTAGGGTTTCACTCTAGCCCAGGATGACCTGGAACTCACTATGTAGTCTCAGGTGGCCTCGAACTCACAGCAATCCTCCTCTATGCCATCCTCTCTACCTCCCACATGCTGAGATTCAAGGTGTACGCTACTATGCCTGGGCTTGTTTTTTTGTTTTTTTTTTTGGTTGTTGTTGTAAAAAGATTTTATTATTTATTTGCAAGAAGAATGAGAGAATGAATGAGTGAATGAATGAATGAATAGCAATGGGCATCCCAGGGCCTCCTGCCACTGCAAACAAACTACAGATATGAGGCACTTTGTGCATCTGGCTTTATGTGGGCAGGTATTTGGGGAATTGAACCCAGGCTACCAAGCTTTGCAAGCAAGCGTCTCTAACTGCTGAGCCACCTCTCCAGCCCTGGGGACTGCTTTTATTTTCATTTTGAAATTTTCATGCTAAACCCAGAAGCACAAGCAGGGGTGCAGAGTGAGCTAACCCTTACCCGCAGCCTTGGCGCCAGATAAAGATGTCACAGAAGAGGGGAGGAGCTTTACCACACAATGTGGGGGCTGGGGTGCAGTGAGGGGGTCCCAAGGACAATGCTCCAGGTGGTCAACTATGGCCATGGGGAATTTTAGGGACTTCACATCAACCTTGTGGCTTTTTATGTCTGCCCTCCATTGTGACTTCCTGGTTCCAGAAAAAGAGAGTGGCTGTTTTAGTTTCCTTTCTCAGTATCAAGTCTCTTCTGTGTTCTGGTTTGTGCCTGGTTGTTTGGATATGAAGGATTGAGACATCATGATAAACACTTAACTGGACATAGTGGCTCAAGCCTGTGGGATCCTAGCACGTGGAGGGAGAAGCTGGAGGATTGCTCAGAGTTGACGGCAGCCTTCGCTATCTAGTGTGTTCCAGGCTAGCCTGAGCTATACAGAGTGAGAACTTGTCTCAAACAAAACAAAATGCATAAAAAAGGAGGGGGCTAGGAAGCTTGCCATGGTGGCACAAACCTTTAATCTCAGCTACATAATAAATTCCAGGACAGCCTGGTCTAGAGCGAGACCCTAAGTGGGGGAGGCTAGGGATGTAGCTCCGTTGATAGTGTGCTTGTCTGGCATGCACAAAGCCCTTAATGGAGAGCTTTCCCCATGGGAAAGTCATGTTGGGGCATCCACCTTGGTCTTCCTGAACATCTGAGGCCCTGGGGGTGACGAGAGCAAGCACCAAGCTGCAAGCAGGTCATTACTGTGATTTATTTATTTATTTTTTGGTGAGATGGTGTGATGGTTAGGTTTTGTTGTCAACTTGACCTTTTTAGCAATCTTGGGTGGGTCTCTGAGGATGTTTACAGGAAGGCAGCCTCTCAGTAGGGCCAGAATGTGTAAAGACGTCTGCTCAAAGCAGCTAGAAGTAAACATCCCTTCCTGTGTGGGCAGTGCAGGAAGGAAATCCCAGAGACTCAAGAAGCCATTAAGTCTGAGATAGGGTTGCAAGACCCCATCCTACGGCTATATAAAGGGAGAGAAAATCTTCTCCCCCTCCCTTCCTGTTTGCTATTGTGTATGTGATGTTGGGGAGGGGTTTCTCTCTCTGTGAAAAAGCCCAAGCTTCATTTGCTGTTATGGAACTTCCCTTGAATCTGTAGCTTCAATAAATCCTTTCCTCCCACAAATGATGTCTGGTTTGGAGAGCCATCCTAGCGGCGTGTGGCTGACTGTGACAGATGGCGCCAGAAAGAAAAATGGACTTGACAGATGTTTTACTGTCCTGTGTTTTTGTTTTGTTTCTTTTCTTTCTACAGGATTTTGGTGTGAAGCCCAGACTGGCCTTGGAGCTCCCCATTCTCCCGCCTCACATTCCTCTGACGGTTGATATCACAGGCTTGGTTTATCATCCAAAGTTTTCACTTATCTATTTCTTAAAGTCTCCCTCCTCCCTCTCCACAAACACATATGCACAAACCACACCCACACCCACACCCAGTACCAGGCATAGTGGCACAAGCCAGTAGTCCCAGCACCCAGGAGGATGAGGCAGGAGAATCTGGAGGAGTTTAAGTACAGCCCGGGATACGTGATACCCTGTCTCAAAACATTTAAAAAAAAAAAATAGAGGGTAGAAAGAGGTCCCTCCCCCACCCTCTCTATATGTGTACTTATATATGTACTTATATATGTGTATAGATATGTATATATAAGCAAGCGCCTTTAACCGCCAAGCCATCTCTCCAGCCCAGACTTTAAAAATATATTTTTAATTTTTATATTTTATTTACTTGTAAACACAGAAGAGAGAGTGAATTAGTGAGTCTGGGTACACCAGGGACTCTAGCCACTGCTGGGTACTTGCTCTCATCACCCCCAGGGCCTCAGGTGTTCAGAAAGACCAAGGTGGATGCCCCCAACATGACTCTCCTGTGGGAAAAGAAGCTCTCCACTAGACAGGGCCAGGGACCAGCGACAAGGTCGTGTAAATGCTCTCAAAGCCTGGGCCCCAGCCAACAGCATCCCCTGGGAGCTCATTATAGATGCAGATTACCAGCCCAGCCTCCAGACAGGAATGGAACCCCAGGGGGTGGGGCCTGCCACCACCATTTAACAAGCCCTTCAGGCAATTCTGATGCAAGCACAAGGCTGAGAACTCTGGGAAGGAAGGAGCTCAATTTCCAAAGGTTATCTGAGAGCAGCTGGCCAGGTGTGGAGCAGGTTGGGGCAGCCATGATACCTCCCTGTGCCTCAGTTTCTCCACCAATGAGCTCCCTACAAGCCTGCAGCGGGCTCAAATGAGACAGCCAGGCTGGCCGGTAGAACATGACAGAGCTTACAGCTTACTTAAGGATTCCTTTTTAAGGGCTCAAGGGAGGGAGTGTGCCTTGTCCAGTAACTGAATGCAATTGGTTTGAATCTTGGTACTTGAAAAACCAAAATAAGCACAAAAGAGTGGAGACAGAAGGCTGAAGAGATGGCTCAGTGGTTAAAGGTGCTTACTTGCAAAGCCTGCCGACCCAGGTTCAATTCCCCAGTACCCATGTAAAGCCAGAGATGCACAAAGTATCTCATGCGTCTGTTTGAAGTGGCAAGAGGTCCTGGTGAGCCCATCTCTCTGCTTGCAAATAAATAAATAATAAAAAACATGGTTTTTTTGCCAGTTGTGGTGGTGCATGCCTTTAATCCCAGCAACTCAATCCCAGGTCAGCCTGGGCTAGATGAAACCCTACCTGGGAAAAGAAAGGAAAGGGTTATTTTGAAAGTGCATTTACACAGGGGTCTTCTACTCCTGTGGGTCCATGCCTTGCTTAGTCACAATCCCGAAGTCAGAACGAAGTGAGAAGCTGACTTCAAACCCCCTTCCCTGGATCCACTCAAGGCACTCATTGGCCTTTGCCCACCCAGCACCCTAAATTACCCTTTTCTGAGCCTCCAAATCAAAGCAGGTGGTATCCAGAACCCTGCCAAGTCTGCCGGAGTCCTGAGCTGCCACCCCGCCCACCGAGGCATAGGCTTCTGGCCCAGAGAGGGGGATGTAGGGAAAGTCTGCTAGCTGTGTTGGGGACATCCCTGAAGGCCTCTGGTTGGCCACTTGGCTGCCCCATCTGTGTTCCTACAGGGCCCAGGTCCAAGTCTACTGGCGTGCCCACAAGTTCACACCCTGATTCTGCCGCCCACAGCCTCTGGCAACCCCAGCATCTAGGTTTCATGGTGATTATAGTAATTATTATAATGACACCATTATCTCAGTCCCCCAGGTGGAGTGCACTTGTAGTTTACAAGGTACTTTCACTGCATTAATTCACTTGACGCCATCTATCTGCTGTCTGCACTTCCTCACCCCTTGGACTGGGAGAGCCCGCTAAGAACTGCTGTCTCCTCTGAGTGCCCATTCTGAGACCTACCCTAGCGTCATAGTTCCCCACTCTGCAGTAACAGTGGGAGGGCGAGGGGCTTATCTACAGAGACACTGAGCCCTTCCCTTTGGGGAGCAGGGTTGGGGATGGTTCAGAAAACAGGACTTACAAACTTGGCCTTGAAGCACCGAGGGCTTGAGGATTGTTCCCAGATATCTCCCCAGAATACTCCTCTCCCCCAGATAAGTATTTGGGGAACTAAGTTTTCCCATCAGGCTGGTTCAGCCAGTGAAGGTCATGGTCTTGGGGCTTTCCCGGGCAATAGTCTCCTCCCTGCGCTGGGTTCCTCTCCCAAGGATGCTGGTGCAGGAGGAGGTGGCACAATGCCTAGAACAGGCAGACAGGCCAAAAGCTTGCCAACAAGGCCAAGGTGAATAAGAGTGGGTGGGTTTCTGTGAGGCCATCTCTGGGATCTTATCCTCTAGCCCCCCCACCCCCACCCCAAGCCTCTCACCCTCACCCCCCCACCAGCTGCCCAGCCAGTACCTAGAAACCTGAGGCAGGTGGATGGATGAACCAACTCACCAGACAGGATCTATGGTCTGGCTCCCCAGCCCCCAACTGTGTGTAGTGGGTATCATGAGCGCAGCTGTCTCTTTAAGGGGAGATTTCCCCTCACCCCTGGGAGGGGAATGACAGAGGGATTAGAGTCTTAGAGGAGCTTAAGGAAGCGGGGCAGGGGCAGGAGGGGGCAAACGCCAGGGCAGTACCCAATTGTTCTAGCTGTGGCTGGGTTAGGTAGTAGAGGCTGTTTGAACATGAATGGGGCAGTTGCTGGGGCTCACTCCTCTGTGGGGACCAGGTTCACAGAGGGTCAGGAGTGGAGCACATCCCCACGGACCAAATGCCCTGAAAGTTGTCCCTGGCCTTTTCCACCAGAGTCCCCAGGAAGCATCTGGGGTTGTCACACAATCATCAGGTAAGACTAGCAACCAGCAAAAAATGACAGGCACAAGGCGGCTGGGGTGGTAGGGGTGGGGAGAGGAGAGGGCGGGGGAGGAGGAGGAGAGAGAGAAGGACTCCTTGTCAGGTCCTCCGTGCCTGTCATTAGATCCAGGGGCTCAGTCCCTTCTCCCAACAGTACCACATCTCCGGTCAACCCAGCACAGCTCTCCACCGTGAGCCTCCACTGAAATGCCAGCTGAAGCCAGAGCCCCGAGACACTACTGGGTTTAGCTGGAATCTCCCTAAGCCCTGGGGGTCTTCCCTTGTTTCTGAAGCATTTTCCTCCTTGACATCTGTACCCCCAACTTTGTATACTGCACTTACAGTGAATATTAAAACATCCTCATCTATCTGGGCATGGTGGCACAAGTCTGTAAGCCCCAAGGAGGCAGAAATAGGAGGATCGGATTGCTGCAAGTTCAAGATCATCCTGGTCTACATAGTGAGTCCTAGGTCAGTCAGGGCTACATGGTGGGATCTGTCTCAAAGAAACAATGAGAAAAATAAAGCAAAACAAACAAACAAACAAACCAACCCTGTTGGGGCTGGAAGGATAGCTCAGTGGTTAAGGGTGCTAACTTGCAACTCAGGTTCAATTCCCCAGCAGCCGTGTGGAGTCAGATGCAAAAAGTGGCACATGCAGCTGGTGTTTGCTTGCAGCAGCAAGAGCCCCTTGCATACGTGTGTGCGTATGTGTACATAAATATATATTTTTAAAAACAACAACAAAATTCCACATTCAAGGTCTCCTTCAGAGGATGAGCAAGTACTCAGCGCTCTTGCAGATGAATGGAATTCATGGGGTCGAGCCTCTCCACACCTGTCCTGGGTCACAGAAACTCCATGTTTGCCCTAGGAGAGCAACTGCAGCTCTGAAGGCAGCCCAGCCCTGCCTGTAGCGTGCAGCTGGTCCCTTGGGATCTGACTGACACCCTTGTTCTGGCCACGCTGACCTCATGGGCTGGTCAGCTGCCCACAATGCTTACCAGCTCATCAATCCCAGAGAAGGTGTGGTTCGCGTTGTCCAAGGAGTAGATCAGCTGGTGCACCCCATCGTTGGTCTCACTGTTTCCATAGAAACCAACGCCCACCGCAGCACTATAAGCAAGACCCCAAACAAAGGTTAGAGGTGATACCCAGAAGAGGACATGTTTATCTTAAAATACTAGTTTTGGAGGCTGGAGAGATGGCTCAGTGGTTAAAGGTGTGCTTGCAAAGCCTGAAGGTCTAGGTTCAATTCCCTAGTACCCATGTAATGGCAAACAAAGTGGCGCATGTGTCTTTGTTTGCAGTGGCAAGAGTTCCTGGCATGCCCACACTCACTTTCTGTCTCAAGTTAAAATGGGGCTGGAGAAATTGCTCAGTGGTTAAGGCGTTTGCCTCCAGAGCCTAAGGATCCAGGTTCAATTCCCTAGTACCCACGTAAGCCAGATACACAAAGTGGCACAAGCATCTGGAGTTCCTTTGCAGTGGTCAGAGGCCCTGGCGTACCCATACTCTCTGCTTACAAATAAATAAGTAAATAAAAACCCTATTAAAAATGGCTTCAGGGCTGGAGAGATGGCTCAGCAGTTAAGGCACTTGCCTCCAGTGCCTAAGGCCCCGGGGTTCAATTCCCCAGGTCCCACATAAGCCAGACCCACAAGGTGGTGGCCCTGGTGTTCTCTCTCTCTCCTTAAAAATGAATAAACAGTGAATAAATAAAATATTTTAAAAGATGGCTTCAAAAAATGGCTTCAGTTCATAACAAAATTGAGTGGTGGGCTAAGGAGATCAGAGGTTAAAAGCACTTATTTTCAATGTCCGCCAGTTCAATTCCCCAGTCCCCATGTAAAGCCAGATGCAAAAGTGTCGTGTGCATCTGCATTGCAGTGACAAGAGGCCTTTGAGCACCCTTACATCCATACCTGTGCACTCACATACATGTACAAATATATTTACATATATATTTTTTAAACTTGAGTGGCAAATGCAGGATTCCCATATACCCCCCTTCTCCTGTGTGCACTGACCCTACAACATCGTGCGTGAAACAGTGTGTCTGTTGCTCTTGATGAGCCCATGTGGACCATGGGTGTCACCCTGGGTTGCCTGTCATGCACAGGTTCACTCTTGGTGTTGCAAATTCCATGGGTGTAGACAAACACACAACTTTGTGTATCTACCATCACAGGGTCACACAGAGTGGTTTCACCGTTCTCCTGCTCTGCCTCCCTCTCCCTCCTCCAGCCCCTGATCTTGATATGGTGGTCTCCGTGGCTTGGTCATTTCCAGAACAGCTTCTTGCACTCAGCAGTAGGCATGGAAGGTTCTGGAGCGCATTTCCTTTCAGCCCTGAATAATATTCCATTGTCTAGACGTGCGTCTGCTACTGAAGGATGTCTTGTTTGCTTCCAAGTTTTGGCAATTATGACTGAAAACGGCTGCAGACACCCTGAGTGTGGGCTTTGACTTTAGCTGAAGCACTTTGTCCCAGAGTTTGAGGGTGGTGAGGGGTGATGGGCAGGGGTAAAGGTTAAGGGCCACAGAAATTCACCTTAGTAGAAGCCAGCTCATTGCTGCCTGACACATTTCAGATGTCCGTCAGGAAGAGCTCTCCTCTAGGTGTGACTCTGAACAGTGTGTGTGTGTGTATGGGGGGGAGGGAGGTTGAAGATAGGGCCTCATGTAGCCCAGGCTGGCCTTGAACTTCTTATGACTCTGAAGATGGCCTTGAACTCTTGATTCTCCTGCCTCATCTCCCAAGTGATATGATGGGAAGTGTGAGCCCCCATACCCATTTATGGGGCGATTGGGATTGAGCCCAGGGCCTGTGCATGCTAGGCGAGCCCTCTACCAACTGAGCTACATTCCCAGCCTAGGGGTGTCTCTGAAAGGTGGGAAACTGCAGGCAAAGATGGGGGTGCTGCTGGTATAGTGGGTCCGGTGGCTCTGCTCGAGCACTCATACTTTCACCAGCCCCCCCCCCAAGGGACCCTACACAGGGGGGCTTAGAGACCACTGAGGCCTGGTGAAATGAGCTCACTACCAGCCCTGGTCTTTCCGGACACTGCCAGGAATCAGGGACTCCCTTAATCATTGCTCTTCCCTTACCTCTCCACAAGGTCCTGATGTCCTTGACTTTGAAGTTCCTTCCAGCTAGTAGAAAGTTAAGTTTCTCCTTGCAGAGTCAAAGCCTGCCTCCTTAACCACGGGTACCACTTCCTGCTCACGAGCAGCCAGAACAAGTCTCCAGTTCTGCACCACACTGCATCCAACACCTCGATGTGGCCTCCTTGTCACCTCTTCCCTCCTGCTCTCTGAGGCAGACACGTGTCCTTCCTGGGATAGTGTCTGCAGACCTTGGTCTCTGCCATGACTGTCCTCTAGGAACAAACAAGGCTAACGTGTGTGTGTGTGTGTGTGTGTGTGTGTGTGTGTGTGTGTGTGTGTGTCCATGAGAGCGCACATCCTGCCAGCACACGAGGAGCACGTCAGATCTTTTTCTTTTTCGAGGTATTTCTTTTCTTTTTCTGGATCTTCTATTAATCTTCCACCTTATTTCTGAGGCAGCCTCTCACTAAACCTGGAGCTCACCATTTTCTGGCCAGACTGGCTGAGCAGTGAGACCCAGTGATCCTCCTGTCTCTGCCTCCCTCAGTGCTGGGTTACAGAAATGAACATCCATGACCAGACTTATATGTGGGTGCTGGGATCAAACCCAAGTCCTCATGCTTGCATGGCAAGCGCTTTTATCCATGGGCTGACCCAATCCCACTTCTGTGGTATGACTGGGGTTTGGTTTCTTTGTTTTATTTTGGTTGCCTTTTTTTTTGTTGGGCTTTTCGAGGTAGGGTCTTGCTCTAGCCCAGGCTGACCTGGAATTCACTCTGTAGTCTCAGGCTGGCCTCGAACTCACACTGATCCTCCTACCTCTGCCTCCCAAGTGCTGGGATTAAAGGCATGTGTTATAACACCTGGGCATTTGATTATTTTTAAAGTTAAAAGTCTCACACAGGCCGGGTGTGGTGGTGCACGCCTTTAATCCCAGCACTCGGGAGGCAGAGGTAGGAGGATCACCGTGAGTTCAAGGCCACCCTGAGACTACATAGTGAAGTCCAGGTCAGCCTGGACTAGAGTAAGACCCTACCTCGAAAAACCAAAAAAAAAAAAAAAAAAAAAAAAAAAAAAGAGTCTCACACAGCCCAGGCTAGCCTCATACTGGCTATGTGGCTGAGGATGACCTTGAACTTCTGATGTTCCTACCTCCCTCTCCCCAGTGTTGGGAATCACAGGCATTTGCCACCATGCTGTTTCCAGTGTCCCCCCTTTTTTTTGAGGGGGAAGGGGTGTTTCAAGGTAGGGTCTCACTCTAGCCCAGGCTGGCCTTGAACTTACAGTGATCCTCCTACTTTCACTTCCCAAGTGATGGGATTAAAAGGCTGAGCAGAGGTCATGCCCAGTTCCATTTACACAGGAAGGCTGAAGTGGCCCCAGTGTTCAAGGATCCACCCCCAACACCGGCCTGACCTGTGGCCCAGCCCTACATCCCCACTGACATTATGATCTGCAAACGGCCCTGACATTCTCTGCAGGGGCTGCTGTTAAACCGAGTCTCTCTTCTTGCTTTCACTGCCTTATTGATGTTTGTTTAGTTTTAACCAAAAGCAGAACTGCATCTGGCTGGCTCTGATCCAACATTCCAGCCTGGACAAATCCTTCCACTCTTGATCGGATCCACACCGCCCAGGTCACTGAAGGCTGACTGATCAAGCAGCCTCCTGAGTGTTCACCCCCATGCTAACACGGGGGAAGAGAGGAGGATAAGTGTATACACCCCGACACTGTCTAGATCCTTCTTTAAACAGGATGGGACATGGAAAGACTGGGGCTGGAGAGATGGCTCAGTGGTTAAAGGCTCTTGCTTGCAAAGCCCAGGTTTCCCCCCAGTATCCATGTAAAGCCTGATGCACAAAGTGGCACGTGTGTCTGGAGTTCATTTGAGGGGCAGGAGGCCCTGCAGGGCCTATTCTCTCAATGTGTCAAATAAATAAATATTGAAAAAGAAATGGAGGGCTGGAGAGATGGCTCAGCAGTTAAGGTGCTTTCCTGCAGAGCCTAACAACACAGGTTCGATTCCCCAGTACCCACGTAAAGACAGATGCACTAAGTGGTGCATGCATCTGGACTGTTTGTGGCAGCTGGAGGTCCTGGTGCATCCATTCTCTCTGCCTCTCTTCTCTCTCTTGCAAATAAAAAATATTTTTTAAAAAAGAAATGAAAACGGTATCAAAGTAAATTTAAAGAGGACCTTGAAGCTGGGTGATGATGCACGTCATTAGTCCCAGGCTGAGGAGTCCCAGCCTAGAGTCCCAGGAGGGTCACTATGAATTTGAGGCCAGCTTGGGGCTACAGAGCGAGTTCTATCCAGGTCAGCCTGAGCTAGAAACTATGTCCCCAACAACAACATCAACAAAAAGGACCTTGATAACAGAACACTTGTTTAGTCCCTATCACCTACTATAGAAGCAAAAATAACCAAACCAAAAAACAGGATAAGACCTAAGGTAGAATCTTCTAGAAGGTTATTTGTAGACACCTCCTTCCAGGGCGCCCTCAACCCTAATTCAGGCTCTATGGGTTACAGGAACAGAATCACCTGAATGAGCTGGTGTGGCTGTACATGCCGGGCATCCCAGCCCTCGGGAGGCTGAGGCAGGTGGGATCCCTAACCCTTGTCCAAGTTAAAGGCAAGCCTAGGCTACTTAGCTCCGGGGATAGCCCAAGGCAACATGGTGAGAAGCATAAAATAACAAAATCCAACTGGAAGGCCTGGACGTTGTATATTTAGTGAGCTCTCTCTCCACCAGTACATCAGTATTCTTTGCATCCCCACGGTTGCATAACCAGCTCTGAATGGACTTGGCTTCACCATAGTGCCGTCCATCTTTCCCCGGCGGTGCTAGGGAGCTATGCCAGTGTTCAGCTAAAGTGAAGTGCCTCCACCATTCTTTAAGAAGAAAGAGCTTTTTTCTTCTTTTTTTCTTTTTCTTTTTGGTTTTTCGAGGTAAGGTCTCACTCTAGCCCAGGCTGACCTGGAATTCACTATGT
This sequence comes from Zapus hudsonius, assembly GCA_004024765.1. Classification (NCBI taxonomy): domain Eukaryota; kingdom Metazoa; phylum Chordata; class Mammalia; order Rodentia; family Dipodidae; genus Zapus; species Zapus hudsonius. The sequence goes on from PVHP010013576.1 coordinate 29,862, forward strand.
AGTCTCAGGGTGGCCTTGAACTCATGGTGATCCTCCTACCTCTGCCTCCCCGAGTGCTGGGATTAAAGACGTTGCGGCACCACCCAGCTTTTTTTTTTTTTTTTTTTTTTTGTAGTGCTGGAGTTCAAATCCAGGGCCTTGCTCATGCAGGGTGACACTCTGCCACTGAGCTTATGTATGTGCTGAAAAAGCAGGTGTGGTGGCACCCAGGAGGTTGAGGGTGAAGGAGCACCCTGAATTTAAGGCCAGCCTGGGCTCTAGAGCCCCAGGTTAGCCTGAGCTAAAGTGAGTCCGTGCCTCAAAACAACCTGACAAAAACGTCTTCTGTTTCTCTTGTGCTCATAACCTTCTCGTCACGTGGGATTCACCATTAAGTTAACGCAGTTCTGTCCTTTCACTTCCTTCTTGCCTGGTTCTGAGAACAGGACAGCTGACCACGAGGAACCATGGTTGTAATCACAGAATTTGGGAGGTGGAGTTCCAGGCTGCTGGGAGTGGTGACACACGCCTTTAATCCCAGCACTCAGGAGGCAGAGGCAGGAGGATCACTGTGAGTTCCAGGCCAGCCTGAGACTACATAGTGAATTCCAGGTCAGCCTGGGCTGGAGCAAGACCCTACCTTAAAAGGAAGGAAGGTGAAAAGGGAGGAAGGGAGGAAGGAAGGAAGGAATGGAGGGAGGGAGGGAGGGAGAGAAAGAGAGAGAGAGAGAAGGAGAGAGGGAGAGAGGGAGGAAGGGAAGAAGAGAGAGAGGGAGGGAGGGTTCAAGGCCAGCCAGAGCTATGACACCATGTCTCCAAAGAAAAGAAAACGATGGGTTGGAGATGGCTCAGCGCCCAAAGGCACTTGCATGCCCAGCCTACTGGCCTGGGTTTGATTCCCCAGCACCCACGTAAAAGCAGCTGCACAAAGTGGCTTGGAAATAAATCTGAAGTATGTTTGCACTGACAAGAGGAATACGCATCCATTCTAGTCAGCCAGCAAACCTTGGGGACCCAACTGCCTCCCTCCCTAGGGCTAGGACTTTAGGTGCGTGTCATCACACCTTGCATTTCCCGTGGGCTCTCAGGTCCTCATGCGTCCACAGCAAGCACCCTACCCACCCAGCCATCTCCCCAGCCTTGTCGTTTTTCTCAGTTAGCCAAGGTCAAGATCAAGAAGGCAGGACAGGGGCTGATTTTCACACCTGGTTCCAAGTGTGTAGAATGTTATGGAACAAACCCTGCTACAAAGACCCTTCGATCCTGAGCTTTCTTTAAACTGCTGGTGACAATTACCGGAATCGGTCTCTGCAAAAATCATTTTTATGGGGCTGGGAATCCCCCAGTACCCACAGAAACTGGACACAAAAAAGGGGCTCAAGTTTGTGGCATTTGCAGTGACGATAGCCTGCGCACTTTGCGGGAGCTGTTTAAGGTGGGCTGGGATAAGAGAGGATGCGGGGTAGATTAGGTGTATTAAGTGCCTTTTCCACTAACAATACTTTTATGGGATAATGGGTTTATCTGGAAATGATCCTATTGGAAGTCTAGAAGCACCTGTTTTTCTTTTCTTTTTTTTAAAATATTTATTTGCAAGTAGAGACAGAGAAAGAAGAGACAAAGAATGGGCGCATCAGGGACCTCAGTCTCTGGAAACAAACTCCAGATGCATGTGCCACTTTGTGCATCTGGCTCTACTTGGGTACTGGGGAATCGAACTCAGGATGTTAAATTTTGCAGGCACAAAGCCATCTCTCCAGCCTTGTTTTCTTTTTTTTTTTTTTTTAAGGCAGGGTCTCACTCTAGTCAGGCTGAATGAAATTCATTCTGTAGCCCAGGCTGGCCTGCAGTATTAGCTTAGGATCCTGGGATCCCGCACATCAGGTACTGTGGCTCACACGTTTGCTCTGTGCCCCTCCCTGGCCGCTGCACCCCAGCTGCTCGGGAACTCTTGCTCTCACCTTCTAGAATTGGGGCTAGAACTCTTTATTCTAAGAGTCCTGCCACACATCTCATCAGCCCTGTGCCATACTTCTGGGCTGACCTATCTTTTGGCTTTCATGAGCCCCACACAAAACGACAGGACAAGATTGTGAATACATTACACTACACTTGATGCCAAAAGACTAAGCAGTGTGAGGGGCTGGAGAGATGGCGCAGTGGTTACAGCAGTTGCCTGCAAAGCCTAACGATCTGGGTTCAATTCCCCAGTACCCACATAAAGCCAGATACACAAAGTAGCTCATGCATCTGGAGTTCATTTATAGTAGCTAGAGCCCTGGTGCATGTTCTCTCTCTCTCTCTCTCTCTCTCTCTCTCTCTCTCTCTCTCTCTCTCTCTCTCTCACTGTCTGCTTGTAAATAAGTAAAACTATTTTTAAATATTTTATTTATTCATTTTCAAGCAGAGAGATACAGAGAGAGAGAGAGAGAGAGAGAGAGAGAGAGAGAGAGAGCACCAGGGCCACCACCTTGTAGGTCTGGCTTATGTGGGTCCTGGGGAATTGAACCCCGGGGCCTTAGGCACTGGAGGCAAGTACCTTAACCGCTGAGCCATCTCTCCAGCCCCAGTAAAAATATTTTTTAAAAGAAGCAGAGTGAATATGCTCTATTAGAGAAGACAAGAGTGGTAGAGAGGTGACCTGCCTGAGGACCAGAACCTAAAACTAGTCCAGCTGACACTAAGTAGTGAGGGACTCTACCCTTAGGGTGGCCGCACCCTAGAAAATCTGGAGAGAGAACAGTAGGCTTTGGGAAAGCCTCTTTAGACACAAACCGAGAACAATCTATCAACTCCTGAAGCCATGGCTGACGGGCATGGGCACCGTATGGGGTGCTGGGCAGCACAGGCTTCCAGGAATCTTCACCTCCTCACCCACAGCACAATGAACTACCTCTTGGCACTAAAAAGTTACTATTTCAGGCCAGCCTTGGTGGCACATGCCTTTAATCCCAGCACTTGAGAGGCAGAGGTAGGAGGATCCCTGTGAGTTTGAGGCCTGCCTGAGACTCCATAGTCAATTATTACAGGTAAGCCTGGGCTAGAGGGAGACCCTACCTTGAAAAAAAAAAAAGCCGGGTGTGGTGGCACACGCCTTTAGTCCCAGCACTCAGGAGGCAAAGGTAGGAGGATCGCTGTGAGTTCCAGGCCACAGACTACACGGTGAATTCTAGGTCAGCCTGGGCCAAAGGGAGACCTACCTTGAAAAAACAACAAAGCAAAAGTTACTATCATATGAGACTATGTAACTGTTTGGGCAATGGGCAGGGACAGGAGAGCAGAGATGCCTTTACCCATCTTGTTAACTCTGGAAAGGTCCTATGAGGCTGCCAGGCCTGGCTTGCACTGGCTCAAGAGTTGGGGACCGCTAGGAAGACCCCCATCACTATACTAAAGACCAATTCCTGAAGCCTGGCAAGAAAAGGGGCAGCATTTATTTTGGGGACAGGTCTGCTCAGCCAGGCAGCGGAAGCTTGGTCTGTGAATATGGCCAGACATGGATGGACAAGCCACTTGGACTTGTTGGGGACATGAGCAGGCTTTCCTTCCAGTGGGTGAGCTGAGGCTCCCCCCACCTTGACTCTTTGCAGACACCCCAACACTCGGCCTGTGCAGAGGGACACTCACCAGCAGAGCAGCCCGGCAACCACAGCCGTCCAGGTGACACAGCAAGAGCCGCGCTGCTTGGTCTGTACCGCTCGGTCCCTCTGGCAGCAGCAGGTGCACACCAGGTAAGCAGCAAGGAAGGTCAGGTTCAGGCCCAGGCCCACGGCGGCCAGCAACCCCAAGAACAGTAGCGACTGGAAGAGGAAGGGGCTGGCGTCAGCTTTAGTCTCTCCAGCTGTGGAGAGTTCTGGGAGCTGTGTGTCAACCTTCTGTCCACCCTTCCATCCCTCTATGCAAACTGTCTACCTGGGACTTAGGCACCGCAGTGTGGGTGATGGGGAAGTAGGTGGGCTTGGAGATGTGACAGGTTGGTGAGGGAGGACAGCAGTGGATGGGTCGGCTCGGTTTCTGGAGTAGGAAGAGCTGTCAATTAGAGCAAAGCTCACTGTGGCTGTAGAAGACAGATGAAAGGGTGCCCGAGTGGGCATCCAGGTACTCCTGGAAGGGGACCAGACAGGGTGCCTTGGGTACCAGGGATTGAGGCAGGGCCCATACTCAGGTTCCACCACGCCAGACCAGTTCCCATCCTGTGGCAGAATCAGATATGCCTATGCTAGGTGCTGGGACCATCCCGAGTCCCAACAAGCCATCTCTGTGTGGAGGATGGATGAGGGGTGGGTTCAGAGGAGGCAGAAGAGAGAAGCCTGGTGAACCTCTCAATCCATCCTCCAAGGTCAGTATTCTGAATGGGGCATGTGGGGCCTCCTCAGATCCACCCAACAGCTTCAGGGTCCTCAAAAGGAGCTTCTGTCTGTCAGGAGACCTGCCCCCCCCCCACATCCTTCAATCTCTTGATTTGGCCAGATGGACACCAGATGGCTTCATGAAGGATCAGTGGCCGCCAGCCAGGCCTGGACCTGTCTCTAAGTCAGGTTTCTGAGCCGACAGTCTCCCCTGCTTCCCACATGGTTCCAGTGGCACCCCAGTGGGGGACAGTCCCAGCAGACCCCCTAGGGTACCTATGTGTGAATGGTAGCCATCCACAGGGTGGGAGGCTGTAGGACCCCAAGGTCTACCGGGAACAAGCTGTGCACAGGGATAGTCACAGGCAGGGGGCCTGAGGCAGAGGGGGGCCACTGTGGTCTGAGAACTGTTGCCACTTTCAGGGGGGTAGGAAGGAGGGAAGGGTGTGGGAGAGTGACCCCTGCAGGGGCCATCTGTCCCTTCGCAGTGCCTGTTCAGCTGCCCATCCCTAAGAGGACTCAGGCAGCCTATGATGACCCTGGGTGGACAGGCTTGTCAGTCTTCAGGACAAATGGCCGAAGAGCACAGGTGAGAAAGCTCATGTGACTTAGCCCCTGGTTTCCACCTCCACCTGAGCCACACCAGTCATAGGCTCTACTGGAAGCTCGGTCTTCCTTAACTGCTGAGCCATCTCTCCAGCCCTCACAATCTTTTCATTGAAGCTTAACTTTCCCTTCATACTGACTCCCTCAGCAGTACACATGGAGCCTCCTGGATGCACCTTGAACACCTGGCTCCTCCGTCTCAGCTTTTCAAATGCTGGGATTACAGGTGTATGACACCACATCGGCTCTGGAACTGCTATTTGGCCAGGTATGGTGGCACACCTCTGTGCCTGTCATTCTAGTACTTGAGAGGCTAAGGTAGGAGCCAACCTGACTACACAGAGACTGGAGATCCTGTCTTAAACAAACACCTCCACTCCAAAAACCACAGAGAGCCAGGTAGATGGCTCAGTTGGTAAATCCTTGCTATGTAAATACAGGGTCTGAGTTCGGATCTTCCCGCCCCCATGTAAAAGCCTGATATTGTGGAGCGCTTGGGGAGGAGGAGATCTTTGGAGCTTGCTGGCTAGCCAGATTGGTGAGCTCTGTTCAAGTGAGGCACCATGCATCAAAAAAAAAAAAAAAAGGTGAAAAGTTGGGGCAGGGAAGATGGCTCAGTGGCTAAAGGTGTTTGTTTGCAAAGTCTGCCAGACAGCCACATAAAGCCAGACCCAAAAAGTGGTGTGTTTGGTGTTTTGTTCTGGCAAGTACACCCACACACAAATTAATAAAAGAGAAGGTGCAAAGTGATTGAGGAAAACACTTCACTTGACAGAGACCTCTGGCTTCCATGTGCACATGTACCCCCCCCCAAAAAAAAACACAAACATGAAAAGACATGTACCCAACATACATGCAAAAAACAAGGAGGGGCTGGAGAGATAGATCAATGGTTAAAGGCACTCACCTGCAAAACCTGACAGCCTAGGTTCAATTACCTGGTACCTATGTAAAATAAAGCCCGATGCACAAAGTAGCGCATGTGAACTGGAGTAGGTTTGCAGTGGCCAGAGTCCCTGGTGCGCCCATGCTCTGTCACTCTATCTCTCTCACGTGCTTGCAAATAAATAAATGAATTTTTAAAAAACAGTGCCACTCAGCCAGGCGTGGTGGCTTATGTCTTTAATCCCAGCACTCGGGAGGCAGAGGTAGGAGGATCACTGTGAGTTCAAGGCCACCTGAGACTACATGGTGAATTCCAGGTCAGCCTGGGCTAGAGCGAGGCTCTACTTCAAAAAAATAAACAGCAACAAAAAAAAGTGCCACTCTGTCCTTGTCACCCTCCTCTTACCAGACCTGAAGTCCCATCACTCAAATCAAGGATCCCCTTTACAGTCTACAAGCCACACACACACACACACACACACACACACACACACACACACGGAAAACCCTCTGTACAACACACACGGAAAACCCACTGTATGATACACACACAGGAAACCCACTATACAATACACACACAGGAAACCCACTGTATGATACACACACAGGAAATCCACTATACAATACACACACAGAAAACACACTGCTACACACATAGAAAACCCACTGTACAACATACACACGAAAAACCCACTGTACTACACACACACACACACACACACACACACACACACACACACACACGGAAATCCTAGCAATTCCACAGAAAGTCCCCCCCACGCCCCCCACGCACATCGGATCTACACACAAAGGCTCACAGTAGCTCGGCCAGCACCAACAGCAAGTACTGGACCGGTGCTCAGCCAGGAAACGGATGAGAACTAAGGGAACCAGAAGCTAACCACAGGGGGACTCCCGCATAGGAATGTCGGGACCACTAACCAGGAGAGGTGACATGCTGAATTGACACGAAGTGTACAGAAAGGCTAGTTTAGGGCAATCTTTGAGCAGGGTGTTGTCATACACACTGCAAAATGTATTTCACACACACTAAAAAAGTCACTGAGGGGCTGAAGATGGCTGAGCAGTCAAGGGTGCTTGCTTGCAAAACCTGACGACCTGGGTGTGATTCCCCCAGTACCCACGTAAAGCCAGATGCACACAGTGGTCCATGTGTCTCGAGTTTACAGTGGCAAGAAGCCCTGGCATGCTCAGATTCTCTCTCCTTGCGAATAAATAAAAGTAAAAACATTAAAAAACAAACTCATTGAGCTGCACAGTTAAGATTGTGCATGCGGGTTGGGGAGATGGCTCAGCAGTTTAAAGGCATTTGCTTGCAAAGCCTGCAAGGTCAGGTTTGATTTCCCAGTACCCGTGTAAAGCCAGATGCACGCAGTGGTACATGTATCTGCAGTTTGTTTATAGTGACAAGAGGATCTGGTTCCCCCTATTCTCTCTCTCTCAATAAAAAAGTAGTCTTTTAAGATGGTGCATATGCCAGGTGTGGTGGTGCACGCCTTTAATCCCAGCACTCTGGAGGCAGAGGTGGGAGGATCTCTGTGAGTTCGAGGCCACCCTGAGACTACATAGTGAATTCCAGGTCAGCCTGGGCTAGAGTGAAAGAGTCAGGTGCAGAGTAACTGAAGACATCCAACCTGGCTCAGTCTTACACCTGCACACATGCATGAGCCCACGTGCATACAGACACATCCACATCATGCAAACAATAAACAAACAAGTCTGCGATGACCCTGAGGAAGGGACCAGCTGAGGACATGGACACCTCCCTCAGTCCCCTCTCTTCCAGGTTCCTTCAGGACGCTCCCAACCACTGATCTACCACGTTTCCCTGTCACTCCCTTCAAACCTGTCCCACCAGGTCCCAACAGCTGGCTCCCACGAGCTTTTTTTTTTTTTGGTTTTTCGAGGTAGGGTCTCGCTCTAGTCCAGGCTAACCTAGAACTCACTATGTAGTCTCAGGGTGACCTTGAACTCACAGCAATCCTCCTACCTCTGCCTCCCTGAGTGCTGGGATTAAAGGCATGCGCCACCACGCCTGGCTTTCCCACGGGCTTTGTCAGCAGCCCACACCTTTCAAGCAGCCTAGGGATTCTGGGCCTCAGGCCTCTCCACGGCTGGACAGCTGGCCTCAATTAGGTCACCTATAATGCGGTCCAGCGTGGTAAGGCCAAGCCCCGAGAATCCAAATGTGGGTTTTTGTGGTTAACAGTTCATCTCAGCAACCCTGCTGCCGGGGGTCAAAAGGACTCAAGTGGGAGGCTTGAGGCGTCAGGGGCCATGGAGCTAACAACGGGGAAAGAGGGAGTAGAAGAGATCAAGCAGGAAGGATGGAGAGAGGCACTAGGGCAGAGCTAATAAGACAGCCAGCCCGGTGTCCCCTACTACTCTGTAACAGGCCATTATTTCTCTGCTCCTAATTAATGCTCAAGGCCTGGGTGCTCTGGGATGGGGGAGGATGGAAGAGGGAGTGTTTGCTCATGTACCCTCCAGCTCTGATGGCCAGAGCCTAGGATGAGATCTCCTACATCTCCCCATGCCTTCCACCTAGCCACCACCACCACCCATCCCGGCCCAGCTCCATGCCCACAACCCCCACCAGTGTCCACCACTACCTCATCAAAGCCACTCCAATTATTTTGGGTCTGTTGCTCTGAAATGAGGGACTCAAGAGTGGGGAGCACCACCCAGGACCCAAGCTATAGGACAGCAATGACTAGTGTGGTCAGATCCGGCTGCTCTACACAGAGTGTGGGTGACAACTAGAAAGGTGGGGCAACTTTGAGGAGCACCCATAGGGAGAGCCCACCCAGATGGGCTGGGAAAGGTTAAAGCCTCCAGGCTTCGGCATGACTGTCTGATGACCATGACTGCAGCTCTGGGGGAGGGGGGGGGAAATGGGCTTCCTCATCTCCTCCCACAGGGCCGGCTTCTTGTCTGTTCTTTCCTTCTCAGATCTGTTCCCAGCCAAACCAGGGCATCCTGTAATTCTCCAAATACCCCCCCTCTGTTCCCTCCTCTGGCCCCCAGGGCACTCACTTGGGACTGACTGGTTTATTGTTTATTATTTATTTATTTATTTACTGAGTCTCTTGTAGCTCAGGCTGGATTAGCTAAGTAGCTGAGGATGACCTTGAACTTCTGATCCTCTTGACTCCACCTCCAGAGTGTAGGGATTGATTGATTACAGGAATGCACCACCACACCCGTTAACCAGGATGCTATAGGTAAAAACACTTGCCAATTTTACTATACTTGGAACTCTTAATGAAGCCTGAGCCACCCCAGACACATACTCGGGAAAATGCAAGCCTAGCTATGCAATGAACACATCTCCCACCACATGACATGGCTGGACAGCTGAGCCAATGAGTGAATGAGAGGGAGGGAGGGAAGGAAGGTGGGAGGGAGGGAGAGAGAGAGAGAACAGGAAGTGTGCATGGACATGAGATTATCAGGGTCTGATCTCCCTTGGGGAGGGCGCTGGTGGATGGTGAACCAATTCCCCAGGCAAGGAGGAAACTGAAGTCTGTCAGTGCCCCCAGCACTACCCACTTGGCAACCGTGCCAAGCTGGGGTCTTCTTCCCAAGCAGGAACTACAGCATAAGCCACCTGCTTCCTACCTGCTCAGCCCTTTCCCGAGCTCCCAGAAGGAGGTCATCTCCACTTCTAAGCCCACTAACCTGTCAAAGACAAGATTCCAGCTGGAGGTCTGGGTGGCTTCCCCTTCTAGACCTACAGCCACCAGAGGCAGCCTGGAGGCCAGAGTGCAGCCTCTGCTGGCCCCAGGGCAACCTCCTGGGGGTTGTGGGTTGGATTAGTTACTTCTCTTGTTGGGTGACAAAATACCTGATAAAAGCAATTTAAGGAAGGAAGGGTTTGTTTTGGTTCACAGTTCAAGGGTACAGTCTTCCCTGGCCGTGGGAGCTCCAGGCAGGTGGTCAAGGGGCTTCCATAGTCAGGAAGCAGCTGGTTTCCTCCTTTTTATTCTGGTCAGGACCACAGCTCATGGAAGAAAAGCTGCCCACATTCAAGGTGAGTGTTCCCTCCTTAAACCTTTCTGGAAAACACCTTCCCAGACACACTCAGAGGTGTGTTCCCATAGTGATTCTAAATCTAATCAAGTTAATAATGAATACTAACCAGCACACAGACCAGACAGCCTTCATGAGGACTCAAGTCTAAGTTCACTGCAGGAAGGATCAAGTGCTCTGAAATTGGGAGCTTCCACTGTGCTCAAAGACCCCCCCCCCCAGAAGCCAAGTGCGATGCAGACCTTGGAGGCTAGCCTGGTCTACATAGCTACATAAGCAACCCAATCTTCCGATAAAAAACAAAAAAGCTGGGCATGGTGGCACACTCCTTTAATCCCAGCACTTGGGAGGCAGAGGAAGGAGGATCACCATGAGTTCCCTAGTCTGCTCTTCTAGGCACTTCCTTGCTTTCTAGATTTCAAGCACATCTGCAGCCACTTCGGGAGCCCACACCAGCTTGCGTCCATCATTGTTCACTCACTGATACACATGAGCATGTGCATGCACACACGTATCAACACACATGTGCACACACAGTGACCCCAAAATCCCCACTGTCTATAGATGGACTGTGAGCTAAAGCCCTTTCTTCACGTTTATTCTCAGCCTCCCAGACCAGGGTCTGCAGCTTTCTTTTTCTACCTAACAAGGCACTGTCCTTGGACTCTTAAAACCCAAGGTCCTTTGTCTAGTGATTCACCCTGGGCCCTTCTGTACTCCGCACACTCTGTGGGCTACCTTGCAGAAGAGAGATGCACATCTCAGAGACCTGCTGATGGTCTCTCACACACTAGCAGATCTGGAGTCCAAGCCAGCCAGTGAAATGGCAAAGCCCCTGCCCCAAACTGCGTGATGACATTCAGGGCACTGTGCCCAAAGAGAGGCTCCTCAGCCACTGCTCCCAGAAGCCCTGCGGCCTTGGTTATCATGCCACTGGGGCCTGGAACAGCACTTAGGCCCAATTAAGTTTTGTTGAGGACCAAAGTGACTCACAGCAGAAGGCAGCTGTGGACTCACTAGCTGCCTAGCTGGCTGGGGCTGGAGCTGGTACTCAGGAGGAAAGGAGAGGACCCCTGATCAGACAG